>CAJUYG010000186.1:279575-298259 GCA_910591675.1 Galerucella calmariensis
GTTACAAGAATTTTTTTTGAAAATATCTTCTTTTTTTCTATGGTATTTGAGCATTCTTGACCCTTTGGAAAAATTTAGTTTTTCACTTTTGTTTTCAGTCCACTTTATATCTGAGAGTGTGAGGTAAATAAATAATAAATACTAAAAAAAATCACAATGTGAACTTCTTATCCCCAATGGAATCACAGGTATTTTCTGCAAAAAATAATAATAATCAAATTTAGGGTACACTCGGTATATTAAACTTTCAAAAGTTAGTACACAGACAAAGCTTGTTCAATGCAATCGCGAGACTTAGAAACAGGGGCAATTGATAATGCTCCCTATTCCCACTACTACGACAAGAAAGAAGGGATATTTTCCTTTCGTTTTAATTAGCGCTTAAAAGCAATAACTGAAATTTAAAACGGTTTGTACATTATCATGTATCATGAGACAGTTTTGATTATAATATATGGTTTCAACAAGATGGTTACCCTGCCCAGAATTGCAGTCATAGTACTCTTCCTGTCAGTTTAATGAATGGTAGAGGAGCTATCTTATGACCCGCAAGATCCCCGGATTTTTATCATTTTGACATCCCTTGGGATTTCTTTTTTAGTGGTATTTTAAATCCAACATTTATGATTATGCCACAAGATTCTCACATTTCTGTATCTGTATCTGTAGAGTAGGGAGGATGAGTGTAGCCTCACAGCACTTAGGACACATGTGACCCATTGTACATCCACCCGAGGAGTTGTCCTCCTAGGTCATCATCCATCTTGTCCTTCCCAGGAAGGTGGACAGGTCACTAGGAGACATCTCCTTTATATCGTCAGGTGTAGGCCAAGACTCACCGAACACACACTCTTTCTTTGACGATAGCTCCGGACACTCGCATAAGACGTGCCTCACAGTTTCATTTTCCTGTTCACACATCCTGCATAGAGGTGCGTCCACTAGCCCCATAATATGGAGGTGTTTCCTTAGTTGACGGTGGCCAGTCAGAAATCCTACTGTTAAACGTAGGTTTTCCTGGTCATCGCAAAATATTTCTTTGGCGCCAGCTTCCCAGGGTCGCCCAGAGTGATCCTGTCAAGACTGCATCCTTCGATTCCATCCCATCTCTTAAGGGATTGAGTATGGGTGTAACGTTTAGATAGTTCCACAATTGTCGAAGTCGTTAGGCCCTAGGTGTCACTGGGTCCTAAAATTTTTAGTACAGCCGATTTCCTTTATTCCTGTCGTGCCCTTTAACCCACCTCAGGATAATATTGTTATTTGCCGAAAGGTTAGCTGAATATTGGAGGCACTCTATTACTAGCCCCGATATAACACGTTGTCTTTTCAAAGCTAATGGGGCTTGTCCACTATCAGTGCAGATTATGTTTTTGCCAGAAATTCCTTTTCTGGTTAGTTCTTTTGTGGCAATTGAGATACCAGCCAGTTCTGGTTGAACCACCCTGGTATTGTTTCCCATTCTCAGATTTATTTACAATAAAAATGCATCCTCAATTTAAATATGTGTTTACATTATTACAACTTATAAGTATCCATGCCTATTTTTGACATTTTTTCTGGTTCATTTATCTGTAGATCTGTCAGTACTGTAAGGAGAGTGGTAAACTAAACTAAAATCATACCCCATGTTGGCACTTAGGTGATTCGCACTTTATAGTGACAATAACTGTTTTTTGTTTAATTAAGTGAATCGAAAGATGACATTCGTACTATTAACCCTTATCCAACTAAATAGTTTCATAATCAAGGTTGATTATACACGTACATTATTTAAATGGGATCTTTCGAATAGAAGTTGCCTCGAGTAAAGAGTCAAAGTGTATTGTCAAGGAGTGTTATGTAGTGTGATGTGCATTCAATAAGCTTTTATTTTATAGAATAACATATCTTTTATTATTTAAAAAGTGACATATTATGTTAGATTTGGTTATAACTGTGTTCTGGGCATTATCTTTATAGTGTATTTTTATCATATTGATAGCTGAAGAGCTCATTATAAATTCAAAAACGTGTCTGAAACACTTCAGGGTGATTCAAAAATTTAAACAAAATCGTAAGCACTTCTTCATGTGAATAACTGTTTAGTTGGCAGCTTTAGCTAGATTCTTCCTGTATAGTGAACCGCAGGACAATAGAAATCTAATACCATTATCATTCAAATATATTTAGAGGTGATAAATTTGCCGTGGTAAGAATAAGATCCTAGATTATTCAATTTAATTAATTAATTAGTTAGTTCTACATATAAGAATGATTTGTTTAAAACTTGCAGATGATGTACCCAATCAAAAAAACCTTTTCATCATTATTCCCTTTGAATGATAATGACCATTTGAATTGTTTTTGTTATTCATTCGGCTATTGAGCATTGTTTGTTTCTTTATCTAATTATATGAAATTAATTGTTTATGTCGTAGTAGTAAATTTTATTCGAGTTTGCCAGTATGGTGTACCTACGTGACAAACGTAAGTTTATTAAAGCCTTAACCATAGGTTGGTGCGTATATGGTCGAAAAAGATAATCTCGTCTCGATATTTAGTGAAACGGAGTAGGTACTCGATTAGATTATTTGTCAAACTGGGTCACAATCTAAGTATTGACGCGTTTAACCGCGATAACAAATGTCAAAGATCAAAGAAGTTAAATGACAAATTATAAACTACCTAGAATTTATCGTAAAAATGGTGTAATTCTTCATATTAATTTTTATTTCTACACATTATCTGTCTAAGTGAGTTTAGTTTGTGATATCAGCAAAAAGTTGATTATAATGTTTACGAGGAGCTTTCAATAATTATCGTTTCATTTTCAACAAAGAATGTTCAATTATAATGCAATTAGACGGAGAAAATTGTTTTTTAAATTTGTAGGTAGTTGAGGTATTCTTGAGAATCCAAAAGTTTTAAGTTAGATCGTTAACATAAAATATTAGAAAATAGGAAAATTATATACAGAGTGTTCGGGAACATAATGTCAAAAATTCGGGTAGGGGTAGATGAAGTAAAGATAATGTTAGAAATTAAAAAAATTTGTAATATAAGCATTTGTTTCCGACTTATAATATTTAGTAATTGTACCTTGTAAAAAATACGGATTGTTGACCACTGGGCATAATCCACATATTTATGTTAGTTATGTAAATGCATTCATTTTATTCTGTTTTTATGTATTAACATAAGTTTTTATTTCTAAACTTCAGAGTCCCATAACTCGTATTACAAAAATTCATTGGAACATATTTATTTTTAACCCACCTACCCGCCACCATATTTTTGGACTCTCTGTATAAGCTCAATTTAAATATGCACATCTTAAAGAATATTAAAACGTAGCTACTAAACAATATTTTCTTTGGAAATTAGTTCCAATCGGCCTCCGCCTTTTTCGCAATCTAATGGTTTTCTTAATTGTAAATATTTTTAGTTGATTGGGTTTCTCTTTACCCATAGTATTTTCAATTTCCATTGCTTTCAACTTAAGAACAATAACACTGGTATAAACACCACGCAAGACAGAAAGCATTAGATTAGGATATCAGCTTTCCAAAGATAAATTGACAAAACTTACCCCGCTTTTAATAAATTTCCTTGCATGACCCATTCACATATTCAAATCCATACAAACACAAAGTGTCTTTATTTTCCGCCTGTGCTGCAGTCGTAGTAGTAGTAGTAGTAGTCGATGTTGTCACTTTTTCTTTACATTTCCCATTCACTAACTCGAAACCTTGAGAACAATTGTTGTTGACAGTCTTTTCCGGAGTTTTAGCTTCTTCTTGGCATGTACCGTTTATTTTGGCACCTTTTGGGCACGTATTTGCACCAGTTTGAGCAGAATTTGGCGATGAAGCGTTTATCACTGTACCATTTTGTTCCACAGGAAATGCCAATAGGAAGCCAACTACCAACATCAGCACTAATAGGGATATCCTCATGATTTCAATCATATTTGCACTTTTTTTTTTGGAAACGTTTACTATACAATATATCACTTTTGACGTGATGATATATTATGATGGACCAATCTGGACTAAGTTGACAAAAAGAGTGATACGTTTCGATACAGATACTACCAATTAACATGGTATGAATGTATCGGAGGTTGTTAAGGTCACTACCAGTGGCGGATGTTTGGTTTGGTCGGAATTAAATAAAAATAAACATCAACATTATTAATATCAAGGCTAGTGAAAATTTAGTTCTTGATTTTGTTAATAATATTCTATTAAAAACATTATTATGGATGTACACAAATTTTTGGAAAAGTACCTTTTAATTAAATTATAGATTTGGTAGATTTTTTAAAATAAGCCTAACTCTGCCAATTTATAAAGAAGTTATTACCTTAAATTACTTTAAGATTCTTCTCAGAAGCATTTATATTTGATATCACACAGTATAAGCTTACAAATATTTTTAAGACATTAATTTATCCCCCAGTATCCGTAATCCATTGTAATTTATTCTAGCATTCCCAAATTGCCGATCAGCTCACCTTTTTATGATAAGCGGTTTTAAAGTTTTTAGAATGTTTAGTATAACAATCCTGTACGCCACAGGATGAACTGGTGGCACTCTGACTGGTACGAATGTGGCGATAAGAGTTATCAATATTTTTTGTTTGGAAATCCGTGTTCTTTCATTAAAAATTTGTGCCCGTAATATTCCTGGAGGTCTTTTTTTTCGATGTACTGAAACTATCGATTGAAAATGGGGATTAACAGAAAGAATATGGAAATGAGAACACGTTATCAATCAACGACGTAGGTTTGTTGATAAATAAAAACCGTTTTTAATTGTAAATTGTTATTTTTGTGGAAAAATTGCGTCGTTGGTAATTCCTAGAACTGAAATAAGAAGATAACTTTAATAACCTGACAAATTTTCAATACAAAACACTTTGTAGCTCATAAACAATGTTTGGCGATTGCGAATTTCTTCTTCTATATACCTAAACTGTCTTTTCCACATTCCCTCCCATCCAAATTTTCGTTTGTACAGTTCCATTTCCTCAATACAACACAAAAAAGTGTGTTATGCATGTGACATGGTTTGGTTATGCTGCATATTTTGCTTGAACCAAATTTTTTTTAATTAGATAAAATTTAAATATTAAGGAGACTAGATTGTGATATTTTAATTCTCGTTTTATATATGTATATATTAGGGTGGTCTTTATTTGGGGTCCAAATTAATTTCGCCCTTTCCGCCCCTTAAATTAATTCGAAATACGTGAAAAGTAACGCTGTGATTTTTTCAGATCTAAAAATAAATGTTCAACCCTTGACCACGCGGGTTGAAGTTTTCCATTTAAATTATGTGGAGTTTTCCTGCGTTTGCAGTCACTATTTTACTGTGGGCCTAAATATGTTTGTTAAATCTTAAAATTTTCAGAAAATAGTTAGAAAGCATGTTGCTACATGGACAAAATTTTTAAAACCCCCACCCTCAAAATGTAAAATATCACCATAATAATTATTATAACATTTTTTTCGAATTTTTATTATGGTGACGTTATACAAAAGTTTAAGGGCAGTAGCCTTAGAAATTTTTTCCCTGTAGCAACATGCTTTCAAACTAATTTCTGAAAATTACAAGATTTTACAAACATATTTGAACCACTGTAAAATAGTGACTGCAAACCAGGAAAACGCCATGTATTTTGAATGGAAAACTTCAACACCCGTGATCAAGGGTTAAACATTTGTTTGAAAATCTGAAAAAATTACAGCCTCACGTTTTACGTATTTCGAACTGGAAAGTGTGAAATTAATTTTAAACCTCAATAAAGACCACCCTATTAAATATAAAGTACAAGTTTCTTCAGTCGTTTTCCAGGATATCCACATGCTTAAATTTCCCTTTTTTATCCAGCACCCAACTAGCAAAATTGAATTCTAAGAGGACTGAATTGTTGTATAATAGTCGAATAGTGTTGTTTGTTGCGATAATTTTGTTTTCTAAAGAAAATTGTTGTATTAAATGATTCTATAGTGACTTTTACAATATATACTATAACGCAATATACAATCATTTCGTTTAAAATGATATAATACCTTATAAGCCAGTTTATACAATATCAAAAATATCATTTTATAAGACTTTTATACCTATTGTATAAGAGTTCTATAATATATTATAAAACTAATAGCTACAACATTATAAAATAGTTACTTAAGCTTGTCTTATTGAAGCTGTATAATGTTGTATAATAAATATTGCATTGCATTCAATTGCGTTGCATTATAAAACACTTTTTAGTTGTATAGTGCCTAAATATTCTTCGTTATAGAACAGCCTCTTCTTCCATCACCACAACAACGTTCCAGCTCCCAGATGACATAAAACTATTATTCAAAAAGTCCGTCAAGGAGTCCTGGCAAAATTTTTGGCACAACAGCAAAACAGCCCTTTACGACATACAACTATTAATCGGCTGTCTCTCCCTCGATTTCCTAACCAGGAGAGAAGCTGCTGTCATTAGACGATTGCGGATCAACCATGCCAGATACACACATGGTTACTTGATGTCTTCTGAAAACCTTCCCGTCTGCCGTAACTGCAATAGTGCTTTAACTGTCAAACATATTCTCACAGATTGCCAGGAATACACCATTACATACAAGCGCCTAGACCTCACACCAAACCTGAGAGAGCTTTTAAACTGCACAGCTGAAATCTCAAAGACATTGAAATTCCTCAAATCAACTAACCTCTACCACAAAATATAAACTAGATTGATATTTTACCGAGTATTTTACATGTTTTATGTTTTAGGATAGTGCATGTATTTATAATATGTCTTTTTGTCTTTTGTACAGTGCCAATGGCCATAGTTGTCGAGGCACTTAAATTCTAATAAAAAAAAAATTGCTACTTGGACAGTCTCGCAGGTATTGTAGCCTGGTAGTCTGTAGAGCTAGGCGCTCCATTAGTTTGAGCTTCAGCAGGCAATGTCCAGTAATGACAAGTCAAAAATGTTGGTACAGTCATACTCTGGCTTAGGCTTTCGTTTGTTGTAGTATTGAGTATTGAACTTGGACTATTGATAGTGTAAGCCGGAGGTCGGCCACCTTTTTTGGCCTCGGGTCAAAATCAACCAAAATGTGATGTTTGTTTAGTGGTATTTTAATTTTTAGTGTTTTAGTGTGTAATACGTGAGTGAGTAATATCTTTTTTCTGAACTAAAGTAATCACTTGACATTACACCGGCACACAAAAAAACAAAGTGTCTAACCTAGTTAAGCGATCATGTATCTTGGCTCGTTGAATACATGAGAAAAATGTATTTCCAATACAAAATTATTCCGTAAACTTGGTCAATATCGATACCTTTTTAAAAAAGCCGATTTTCTCGGATTAACTGATCAATACATGCAATTTAAAAAAAAAAACAGGAGGGTGATGGAGCGATTCTGATGCCGGATTCGTGTTCAGTGAGAAAAAATACTTAGGAATACGTCTGTCCCTTACCTAGGTCAGACACTTCGTTTTTATGTGTTGTTAAATGGGTCACTAAGTGAATCGCGGGTCATAGGCTGCCGTCCCCTAGCTTAAGCCCAACTTCTGATGATTAGATCTTTCTTTTCTTCCCCCTAAGGTCTACTATTTCTTAAAACAAAGCAAAAATGGAATAACAATAAATATTTACGTCCAGTAGATATTTTGTTTAAATAAATACCCTGTATTATTAACACACCTTTTACTTACTCACAGTTCTAGATAAAGTTTTGTCATTGTTGATATTGTGAATTGTGATATCTATCTTGCAATACCTCAATTTGTTAAAAAATAATATATTAAATCTATTTGATAAAACAGTTTATGAATAGCCTACCTTTGAATTAGTCGATAAAAATTGCTAAAATGTTCAAAATATTTTTTATATTGCTGGTGATATTAGCACTTATTTGCACAATTAATTGTTTTTACATACCCAACAACGCTACTCCTAAAGTTGGAAGCATAATCAACGTACCTTGTCAAGATGGTTTCATAGAAGTCGGTAATAAGTGTCTTGAAGTTTTTGGCAAAAAATAATTAATCTCTAAATGTAAGTTGAACACTTTTCGTACTGATATTTATTTCAACTTTTTTTTGGTCGTATATAAAATATAGCCCTCTATAAAATTTTAATTCAACGTTCTACACCAATTTTTACCTGCTCCTTTTTTTTAGGTAGATGCTGTGGAACAAACTTAATAGAACAGCTACGCAAATTTTTTTCTTTATATTTGTTTTAAAACAATTATTATAATATTTGTAATTATAATCGACAACAATCATTAATTCATAAGTCGAGTTGTGTTTTTTTAAAATGTAGCAATGTGAACCGCGTTGTACAACAAAATATATATTTTATATTATCTTATCTGTTTTGGTAACTTTCCTTTTAGATTCGTTGAAAATTATACGGAGGATGTCGATGAATTAGCCCTAAGTATACTTTGGCAAGTTTATCTGAAGCCTGGAAAGGAATGCAGTCGAGAACAAGTGCTAAATATGTAGTGATAATAATTAGAAAAGGGACTTTTTATTATTAACAGTATCAACAATATTATTAATTAATGTGCTTGTTTCCTTGGTTTTTTTCTATTAACATTATTTTTTCAATTTATGAATATTAAAAGAAGAGCACTTTTCCAAATTTGTTACGGGATTCTTCAAGCTCTGGCAGCGTTGTACGAAAACCATAATAACCACACCCTCCGAATTACATAATTGGTGATTTTTATCGAGAGCTGACTTCTTATTGGCAAGCGCGTGCGTGTGTTGTTCCCTCTCACTTCCTCAATTGACTGATATTGATTTATCCAGTGACGTTGGTATTGTCAGTGACCTTTTTATTTTCAGTTTTACTTGGTAAAATAGGTACCGTACGCCATTTGTACGTTTATACATATATGCCTCGCCTCTTGCCGATTCCCCGTAGCTTCAGATAAACCTGCCATATAATAGTTATAGATCCCATATTGTTATATGGCCTATGTTTACTACTTGGATAGGTGTGCAGCGTGGGAGTTTGAAAGAGCTCGCAGAGCACGTTCTTATGGCTCAACTATATAAAATATCAACGATCGCGCGAAATAGGTTCGTTATTCCACTGCGCTGCAGTTTTTTTATCATTATGACAATGTGAGTGCCTTTTAATAGTATATTATGCAACGATCATGTAATAATGGTTATTAATACACAAGCATTAACCGGGATACGAAACGAGCCAAGGGGTGAGCTTCGTATGGTTAATGCGGGTGTATTAATAACCATTACATGAGAGTGGCATACATTGTTTTTTCTACGAAGAAATTTGATTTAAAAAAATATATAAAAAAAATTTACTGCCCGGCACTCGAACCCGGAATGTACAGATAGAAAAAAACCTTCTGCGGAGCCTTTATCCACTGCGCCACGGGACCACATGGTTTGAGTTATGGCATGAAGCGTATGAGTATGTTACTGTTATTTTGGTAATGAATTATTGTAAGCAAAAATAATAAGTTGAAATATGTATTTGCTTTGGTAATTAAGTATTTTCGGTCTGGTGGTCGACATTTCTTTTAAAAACTAACGCAAAAGATTTAAGCTGTCATAAAACACTGACAAACTGTCAAACATTCTACAGAAAATATTGGGTCTCAGTACTTGGGTATTTGAAAATCTAGATTTCCATTGGTCAATTTTTCAGTTTCATAATGAAAACCAGTGTTATAATGAGTATCATTATAAAACTGGAAATTGGCATTTAATTAACAACTTATAGTATAGGAGTAGAAAATAGTATATATCATACACCAAGGTGGTGAAGACTATTATAATTGACCGAGCATCAAAATTATTTCGTGAGGGGCTTTGCTTTGATAGGTAATTTCAAGCAGCAAATATGTTAAAGACAATCTCCTGGGTATACAAAATTATGTTGCACAAGTTTTAGTTGAACTACTTTCCCTCAATTCTCAAAATATTTGAATTTGTCCATTATTGACCTAGGTTAATAATAGAAAATTATTTACCACTAATAGAGAAATTCAACTACTCTGTTGGCTAGAAGAAGCAATAATTGTCAACTTCAAAGGTAGTAGTGAAAAAAATATATTATAAATTATTTTCAATATTTTATTATGAATATTGTAGTTTATTAGAAGATTTTTTGGGAGCTCAGCAGCGCTTATGTACTAGCCACCATTGGCTGGTATAAATGGACCTAGAGAGTGAATGTTCTTTAACTTTGGTCAGTCACGTAGCTATAGCTTTTACATAGGGAGGGTTTTGGTTTTTTTCATCTCATAGGTTTAGAAGGGGAAATCTTTATTGAAGGCGCCACCTAAGGCAAAAAAAATCGAGTGCCACGACCTAAAGCAATTTTTCAAGTTCAAGAAATAATGTTGGTTGGTTGTAGAAGTCTTCTGGAGTCATTTGGTGTCTTCCATACAGTTTCTGTCTTCTGTGGTCCATCGTCTTACATTTGCATAATATGTGCAGAGCTGTTTCAGTGTCCTTTTTGCATCTCCTGCATGTGAGGTCTCCGTTATACAGCCCTATTTTGTTCAGGTGCTCCTTTGTGGGAAAGTCTACCGTAAGAAGCCCCGTTATGGTGCGTAGTTTGTTCCTGCTCATTGAGAGCAGGTCTTTTGCTACTTTTTCTGATAGTTCTTTCATAAATTTCTTCCCATGTGTTTGCCTGGGCGTATTCTTCCAGAGTTTTATGGATTGTTCTTTTACCCACCCTTTTAACCATGACCTAGTGGAGCATCTGGAGATGCCCACAGATGGTTCGGGTCCGTTCATCAGTGTTGACCATCCTGCTCTTGCAAGTTTGTCAGCTTTTTCATTGCCAGCGATTCCTTTGTGATCTGGGACCCACTCCAGTGTTACACTGTTCCAAGTCGCCAGTTCTTCGCCGCATTCCCATACCAGCCGAGATGTTACTAAATTATTCACAATTGTTGAGGAATCTATTTCTATAGCCACATCCCGATGAATACTCATATTGCGGCAGTATGCTAATAAAAAATTATTGTACCTTTATTGTATTTTCTATGGGGAGGATTTGAACCCCCAAACCCCCCCTTATATACGTCCCTGGCTTTGGTCAATATACGTTTCTGTTTCAAGCAGACCCGATTGCCAGTATCGTATATTGATAAAAAAGTCAGCTATCAGTTATCCAACAACTAGGAATGGTAAAAAACTGCTGAAAATCCCGTAACAGGCTGGCAATGGATAACAAAGTGTTGGCACATAAGGGGGATTGCAGGTAATGAAATGGTTAGCTAGAGAAGTTCAAAAGGAATCACAAAAAATTACATGAGAGGGGAAATCGGGAACTGGCTAGAAAAGGTATATCTTCTCTTGCTGGCACAAGGGCACCTCCATACAAAGATAGATGCAGACAAGGAAGTCTCAGTCTGGCTATCGAAACTCATATATAAGTAAGACGGAAGCACTTACAGCTACTGAAAATCTTTCCAGTCAAACTAGTGGCATATATAGAAGACACGAAGATTCTGGAATGGTAGTAGATAACATGGGAATTGATGTAAAAATTCAACTCATGTGCTAGCGAGCACAACCCAACGAATAAATTGATGAAGGCTCGCTCGCTGATAATTATGGAAGTATTTCACGTAGACACAATTAGTTTCTTTCAAATGAACTAAAGAAATCGCCTAGTCTAATCTTTTCTCAACAATAGCGCAAAGACGAAATTAACCAAACTCTTGGCATCAAAATATCATAATTCATAAGTAATGAGGTTTTTTCTTTGAATAAATTTTTCACAATCATAATGAGTTGAATGGTTATCCTCGTGATTTGTGTCAACTTGTTACTAACCTTTGAAGCATATTAAAATGTAAAAAGTGTAATTTGTTGTTGTTGGTGCAACTAAATATATTCTGAATTTATAATAATTATCTATTTTATATCGCACGACTATACCTATAGTAGACTAATAAGTAGCATTGAGTGAAAAATCATTCAACGTAAGTAGGTACAAGGTTTAGTTGTTTTCTTCAAGTTAGTCGAAGATGTCTGGTAAATTGTTAGTGGTATTCTTATTATTTCTTACATTACTGGGATTGTTTTTTGGTGTTGCATCGCATTCTCTAAGTGAGAATATAAATAAGCACAAAATAATTGAACATAGACCACCATGTGAAGATGGATTTCTAGAGATAAATGAAAAATGTTACGAATATAGAAAATAATTGTGAGTAAAATTGATTATTTATTGGTAACTGTTTTCAATATTATACATTTTTTGGTTTATTTGAAAATGATATTTTTTGAGAAACTATTGTTATATGGAGTAATACTAATGAGTTATAGCCAACATTATAATAGTATTTTATCATGTAATGATAGCCATTAAGACACGAGCATGTTGTAGGGTACGAAACGAGCCGCAGGCGAGTTTCGTATATAATATGCGAGTGTATTAATGTCCATTACATGAAAGTTGCATACCATATTTTTTCTACTCCAATTAATAAGAATTATTTATTTAATAATTATCATTTATTATAAAAAACAAGAACAATGAAAGGAACTTCAACAAATAAATTTTACAAACGTGGGTTTCGTTACGTTACGTGAAACGTATCAATCCGTCACACGTACCTGACGTACGTATTGCTTTATTGTGTTCCGTGTTTGCGTTTTTCAACGACCAAACGACAAAAGTGATGTTGTGTGCTCAAAAATCATAACCTTATTTTCTATTATCAAGATAATAGTGTCTCACTATTTTTTAGCTTAAAAATTAAAACACATGTATGGTTACGTTACGAACGCATTTGCTTAATACTTCTTTTTGATTAATCACGTATCTCTGTTACGTTACGTATACGGATAAGGATAAGTGATCTACTTGAAGAACTGTTTTATGTCCCTAATATGTAATTCATTTGAATTTTTTTTGAATTGTGGTCTTTGAAATGCATTGATGCTTCTTAAAGGAAATTCAATTTCAATCTTTGAAGAAGATAACTTTGTTTCCTAAACGAGCGTAAGAACTGTGTATCGCCAACGGTTTTCAAATTCCCAAGTTGGACGTGTTGCAATTACTCTTCTGCTACTCCTCTTTCCTATTTTAAGCTAAGTCCTTTGCTTCTTTCCAACTACTTCCTAATGGGCTCGTTAACTAAAATTTTTAAATCATTTTTAATTGTACTTGTAACAAAGTACTAGGGATAAAAATATGATTCTGAAAATTTCAAGTCAATAGAATATGTCGTTCTCCTAATACAACCAATTAAACAAGCATACCGAGAGCGGGGCGAAGACTATGACTGTGACGTCACCGCATATGAAGGTTACTGTGCACTAATATTACGCTTCTGACTGTAACGTGCCTCGCGTGTTTTGAATTACCTACAAAATTTCGTGTGAATAAAATAAAATGTGTGGACGTTATTTTTAAAAAAGCAGACTTATTAAATCTTCCAGAAGTGGACTTACTAATGATTATGAAGCTTTTTAATCAAAAACAGGAGTTAATTAAATTATAATTTTATACTATGTGACACATCGCTTTTGGCTGTTTTACGGCCGGAATGATTAAAAATGTCAATATTTTCATAAATACATACTCTCTCAAATGATATACAGGGTGATTCCAGATGTTTTATTTTATCCCTGGTCTGGTGGACAAAGTTACGGAGATAACGCCATATGTTACTCAGTAAAAAATTGCAATTTTTTTAACTGCAGACTGCCCAATTAAAGGAGCTTCTCCAAATGCTATTTATGATGAATGTGTAGTGGAAATTAAATCACCAATGTTGAAAAGAACAAGAAAAACTTATTTTGATGGAGCAGGTAATATTAGTTCCAAATGTTTACATCAGATTCAAATGAACATGCACCTCACTGGTAAAAAAAGCGATATTTATTAGAGCTGATCCGGACTTTGAATCAAATAAAATAATTTTTTTAAACATATTATATACGTCGTTTTGTTGATGATCTACTGAAAGGATTAGCTGTTTTTTGGAAAAAAGCAGCATTTAATAAAATTTAATTTGTTAAGAACTGACCCATTATTTTATTAAATAATTTTGAACATTGATAATACCACAAGCTATAAGAACAATATTATCTACGTATTTAAAAAAATTTAGATTAATATAAGCGTATGGTTTTCAATAACCCTCAATATGGATTCACAACGTATTTTATAAGGTAATTTATAACGATTCTGATTGAAGAAAAATGAAATCCTAAAAATACATCAGTGAATGCTTTGAGTCTTTTTATGCTTTTCTGCCATTGCTTCCGTTTTTTTTTGCATCCTTATTAATAGAAATAAATGTTTTAATCGTAGTACTTTTACATTCTGGAATCGCAGAATATTTATACCTTTTTTACTCTGGTTCTGGTCCATTGTGTTAAAACTATTTCTAAACGTTCTTATTTCACAAACATAACACTGTTTAGAGTTTGCTAAAACGTATAATAAAAAATGATAAGCATATAAGCACGCAAAATACTGTAACTAGCTAAGTAGTCATCTAACCGAATTTCCGAAAACCGATCGGCGCGGTATCCGCTCTCTGAACGAGAGAACTCATATGCGATGACGTCACGCCTAAAATTCGAAGAGGAGCGCTGTTTATAATTTTTTTAGGCGACTTAGGAGTCTCTCTGACGTCTAATTTTTTGCACATAGCCTCAAAATGATGTGCTCTTCCTAATGGTAAAATAAAAAAATATATAAATAAGCCCATTTAACCAGCTATTACGTTATCCCAAGTAGACACAATTAGTTTCTTTCAAATGAACTAAAGCAATCGCCTGGTCTAATCTTTTCTCAACAATAGCGCAAAGACTAAATTAGCCAAACTTTTGGCATCAAAATATCATAATTCATAAGTAATGAGGTTTTTTCTTTGAATAAATTTTTCACAATCATAATGAGTTGAATGTATCCTCGAGGTTTGTGTCAACTTGTTACTAACCTTTGAAGCATATTAAAATGTAAAAAGTGTAATTTGTTGTTGTTGGTGCAACTAAATATATTCTGAATTTATAATAATTATCTAATTTATATCGCACGACTATATCTGTAGTAGACTAATAAGTAGCATTGAGTGAAAAATCATTCAACGTAAGTAGGTACAAGGTTTAGTTGTTTTTTTCAAGTTAGTCGAAGATGTCTGGTAAATTGTTAGTGGTATTCTTATTATTTCTTACATTACTGGGATTGTTTTTTGGAGTTGCATCGCATTCTCTTAGTGAGAATATAAATAAGCACAAAATAATTGATCATAGACCACCATGTGAAGATGGATTTCTAGAGATAAATGAAAAGTGTTACGAATATAGAAAATAATTGTAAGTAAAATTGATTATTTATTGGTAACTGTTTTCAATATTATCCATTTTTTGGTTTATTTGAAAATGCTATTTTTGAGAAACTATTGTTATATGGAGTAATGAGTTTTCCTTTGTCTGCCCCTTTTTTTTATTTTCTGCAATTTTTGATTTCCATATTCTCTTAACTGGTCTTCCTTCATCAATACGTTGTAAATGTCCCCAACATTGTAGTAGTCTTTTTTCTAAAAATTCTAAGGTTGATTGTATTCCTAAGTCTTTTTTTATATCTATGCTTTTCTACCTTCTTTTGTAGCACCTCTCACTCACCTTAAATATTTCATCTCTGTGTCTAACTTAAGTAAATTAAATTATAATAATTAGTTTGTTGACTATAAAAGTAATTAAAAATGTTGTTTCATAAAAATGCCACAACCCTCGTAAAACGGTGAATAAGTAACAAAAATATTCCAATCAAAGAGAAATTTTCAATTAACCAGATGAACACGTGCTAAAAACAATTTATAAGAATTTGCCGATAACATTTTGTTGAATGTGATAAAGTATATACGTTGATGATCTCACTCATTTATCAGTTGGCAGTAACACAATATTAATAATCATATTATCCCAAGTTTCGAAAGATCCGGCGAAAAGAGACAAAGAGGCACCCGATGGATATGTAATATATAGAAAATGTGAAGGTCAGTTTGTAGTCTCAAAATGTTGAAATTGTAGAAACATAAATAATAGTTTTATTACAAATTATATTTTGTTTATTGTTATCAATAAATTGATTTAGGAGCAAACTAAAGAGATTCTTAAGCATTTGAAATGAGATTCTTTTATATTTAGGGGCTATCCATAAATTACATCAAACGATTTTTAGGGTTTCGGGACCTCCTTATCCCCATGTAAAGTTGTGATACCCGGAGCTTGAGTTGGAAAGGCCCCGGGGCAAAAGACAATTAGGGGCCCCATATTAAAATCAATTGTTATAATAATATCGTATAAATATTAAGTAAGAGCGACAGTTTTCCGTTAATGACGATATTTATTGTTCACAACTTGAAACAGTTATTATAATCTCAAGGCAATATCCTACATGTAGAATGTTTGCAAATGCTCTTATGACATTTTGTTACAAACCCAGAAACTTAAAACTGAAAACACTTTTTTCTAGATTTTCTAAAGAAAATTTGTTTATTACCTTATTAAAGTCAATCTTGCGCGCTCTTTGATTTTCAATGGACAGTAGCGCTAAAGTCTATTTTGTCCCATTGAGGTATTACGCAAGTAGTTTTTGATTAACTTTAATTTAGAGAAAGTCCGTTCAGCTTTCGCAGTATTGATAGGGACAGTAAGAAACATCAGAAGTGCTGTGTACACATCTGGATAACTGGACGACAACGACGTATTTTGAATTATCAAGAAATGGGCTAGCTCTTTGACATATTGAATTGATTTCGTTTGAAAATGTTGACCGTACAGAAAGCAACTGAGAGGAAAAGGAAAGTGACACATCATTCGAAAAGGTTTTGGAAAACAAATCTGCTTCTTGCTCCAACTCGCTCTTGGATGAATTTGTAAGATACTGAGGTTGCAGGATTTTATAAGTTTTCAGAACATTTTCCATTCCAACAAACCTAGATTCAAGTTGCGATAATATTGTATCTATCATCGGGTAGAAAACATTAACTCGAAGGCGTTGTTGAGGATCATTCATACTCTCATCTTGCGACAACTCATCAAAGTGAGACATTACCTCACGTGATCTTTTGTCTAGAAACTTTTTTTCAATTTTCCACTTACCGCAAATTTCTGACACATTCATCAGTAATGAATTGAAATTTTTGTCTCAAGCTCTGAATTCTCTGTAACGCATTTTGAAGCTGATCATGTGCAAAAAAAGATCGATTTTTTCTGACTGCAATCATTTGGACGGTAAGTTCATTATTTGTAAAATTTCATCTTCAATTTTTTTTTGAATCCCCAACGCCATGTTTCTTTCTTTTTAACATTAAGTCAAACTAGCAAACTCTGAGTCAACTAATATGTTTCAATCTTTTTTTTTAAAGTTTGTTTTTGTATAAAATTTTTAAATATGTCCAGAAAGGGCTAATTATTTTTCCCTTTTTATTCCCCCTAAGGTCGGAGGCCCCGGATGCCCCATTGTAGATCCGGCCCTGCTTTCACGTTACTTCTTTTTTATACATATGATCCAAGAAATAGTTTTAACAAGAGTACCTATTACCAACGAAGATTTACGACACGACCCACTGGCGAGAGTCGCAATAACTTTTCAGTGGTAATAGATATTATGCACGTGCTGTATGCTATATTTTATCCACAACTATATATAAAATTGTTCATAAAATGAAATACTATAGGGGGGAGGAGTGAAGAGCAGGAAGCGATATGTGTTGAGCTATGATGAAAACTATTGATGGTCATTTTTATTATTTATTGAGGTTATTTGTATTGTTATTTACTATTTATTATTTGTTTCCTGTTTCCTATTTTTTGATATGGTTACAGATAGTTACACTTTGATCTGGGTCAGTTGGTCAGAAAGCGAATGTTTATGGAAACTATTGTTATTACTATTATTTTGTGAAAGGTATGTTATTCCTAATCATACTAGTTGTAAACTAAAAATTCCATCCCATCAATTACAAAACTTGCAAAAATATTACAGGGAATATAAAGTATTGAACTATTTCTGTTAGTCAAAATAGTGCACGTGGAGAAAAATATTGTTTCTTAGATTTTTATCTATATATTCTGAATTTACCACAAACTTTTTTGGAAAAAAATCTAAAACCTTGGATGAAAGATTTCCAAACGAGTTACAGAAATGTTTGTCCATTTAACGCTCTTCCTCAAATTTATAACCATCTGGATATCTAGACGTAACTGTCAAATTTGTTCACTTATATGTCAGAAATTTGAAAAAATTGCGGATTCTTAACACTTTTAATTGCATTTTTTTTCTTTCAATCTTGTATCATTCAATCATTTATTTTGAAAATGCTTCATACCTTACCGGATTTAAGTTCTCGCAGTTTTGCAATTTCTTGTAAACGAAGATCCAATTTAGTAAACGTCTGATCATTGACTAATTCATAAAAAAAATGCATAGAGGTAATTCATTTCCGCACTAGTAAACGAAGGCATTATTAAATGAACAGAAATGAAAGCAGAACTTCTTAGATGGGTTAATGACCCATTAATAAATATTTGTTTTTTAGTAAAGTAAATCTGTTGAAAAAGTATATTTTGATCGTTTTTTTTTAACTGATCACTATTTTTTGTTTATCCCTCTTGAACGTCCTGCTTGTAAACAAACTGATAAATATGTATGTTTAA
>CAJUYG010000186.1:303259-313361 GCA_910591675.1 Galerucella calmariensis
ATCTTTTTTGTTTATTTACAGCATCGGTTGTCAGGTCGGGTGGGTTGTATTTACTGGTTTCTAAGTCTAACACGTCGGTAAGTGATTTACTTACCGTTCAGACGTCGGTAAGTAATTTAATTACCGACGTCTTATCCCTACATACATTTAAGTGATCCTAAATAATATATTACTTCATTCATTACACAAAAGGAACAAAAAAAATATGATTTATATTTTTTTAATGAACAGAATCGAACAGAACAATATAAAAAGTAATAAATAGCATGAAAACAATTTCACCAAAATGCAAATTAAACTGATCAAGAAGTATAAATGTCACTTTTGACATTTCATTCATTTCGAAGAAGTTTAAATTATTTTAATCGAAATTCGAATATTTCAATACGATCGCGCAAAAAATGGTATAAGCATTTCGAACGTTATGGGTAATACCGTTGAATGATAAGTAGTTATTTTTCACTCAACGGTAATACCGGTCTCCAGCAAAATTGGAGGCTTCGCTACGCTCAGCCTCCAAACATTGCTGTCGACCGGTAATCAACCCTTACCGTTCTTGATACTTAATATACTATTTCTCATCTTAATATACTATTGTATGACATTCTAACAGTATTACAGTTTACTAGAAATAACATCCAGTGAAGTGCACGCTCCAGGAACGGTTTTATTAAGGATACCGTTTTTTGCTTATTTCGGAAATGTTGTTTACGAAACGCGTTTGGTGTATTACTTATTTTGTGAAATTGAAAATTATTACGATTATTAGTTTATGTTGTACGATTATTCAGTTATTTGAAGATTGTTCCTCATTTTTTGGTTTAGTTTTTGTTAGTAGAGACCTAAAGGTATTATTAGATTTGAAGCTGTCGTTCGAATATTGAATTTATTACCAATTTAACATTTATACAATTATACAATAAATAAATTATAATAAATTTAAATCTTATAACCGTGGTAGCCACTAATTGATTTAGAAAAAATTCTAGATCATACGATGAAATTTATTTTCCATCCGCATTGGGTGTACGAAAAATTTTCTTATAACGGGTTCGTTGAGTTTTGGACAATATTTTTGTTGTCCCCGGTATTTTATACCATATATATGTCGTAACTTACAATTCGCTCTTGAATTTTTTAAACATTTTTTTTAATTTGAACTCACATCTTTCTGATAACCTTTGATAAATTCAAACGTGACAATGTAACTTTGTCATTAAATTTAATGTAAACAAAAAATATTGTTCCTCGATAAGATAAAGAAAACTATGAAGATTTTGAAAAATATTTTTGGCAGATATTATTTATTGATCAAGCTATTTTAAATGAGAAGCCCTTCTTATTTTTCCATATTGACTGAGTGGAGCTAATTTAAAGCTAATTAAATTCTAGAGAAAAGAATGTGAAAAGTTTTAAAATATGTGCTAGGTGCGTTTCTCAGCTATTCGATACAGATCTGACTGAAGTTGAACTCTCATAGTATGAAACGATTGCAAATTTATTATCGTTGTCTGTCTGTTTTTTTGACTGTCGGAAACTTTTCGGGAAATATGGAAACTAAGAATGGCTTAAAAACATTTATGCATTTATGCATCAGGGTGACTTCTTGTAATCAGCATTTTGCGTTATACATAGACATAACCTTATATATTGCGAAGAACCAACATTTTTGCTACTCTTATTTTCTAATTATGGGCTAGTGTGCCATATTTAAAAATATATACTTAAGGCAAGAACGTAGGTATTAAAAATAGACAAGTCTTGTTTACATTTTGGTTGTCCCCAACATATTTTAGACGAGACTGTAGTAGTATTATTTACCGTTCGTACTTGTCAAGGTCGTGCGCATCTCATAATTATGCGAATGTCATTCTTTTCTATTAGGCAATCCAGTAACCTGTCAAATACAATTCAATATGGCGACACAGAGCAAACAAATTCGATTTAATACATTGTAGACCGTGGATTTTGGTACTTATATACATAAGTGTTTATTTTGGAGAAAGGTGCTTTTATTTTGCTTTGGTGTCTCTATACTAATAATATACAATAAAAAGTTCAGTTTTATAAAACTTTTAAGCTGGGTATATCAATTTAAGACCAACTTTTGGTTGTCTACCTATATAAGAACATTATTTTTTTGTTAGTGGTTTTTAGACTATCAAGAATTATTATTTAATATTTACGGGTGAGTACACACTGACTAAAACATATACAATATTATAATGAAAGTGAAACTTTTATGAAATTGCTGGCATTCAAATTTCACTTGCTTGAATTGGAAGATATCACCTGCAGTATATTTAACTTTTATGCTTACGGATTTCAGGAGTGAAACACCTACTTCAAAATGCCAACAACTTGTATTGTAGTCGGTTGTGGGAGCCGTTACCAAGTAAGCTTTTTTAAGGTCTCAGCTGTTTTGAAGAACACATTTTTGGTGCACAAGAATGAATTAAGTAAGAAGCGTAGAGAAATGTGGTTAGCAGCCAGAATCAAAAATCAAATATCAGGCTGTATGTAGCAGGCATTTTGTTCAGTTTTGTTCAATAACAATATTCATAAAAACTAAGAAAAGTGATATATTTTAAATAAAAAATACTAATCAAATGAACAATATACTAAACACTAATAAAATATACTAAATGGAAGCAAAATATACTAATAAATTCGACTAAAAAGTCTTGAGCACTGTTTATGACTGAATAGACAATACAAAACTAACCTATCTGTCTAAATTGTTTGCCCTGAACGGCCATATTAGGTCACGTGATCTGGATTGCCTAATTGGAACTATCAGCGATCATGCGTGTTTTACGAGTGGTATTTGTTGATCGCAAATGCCTTGCGAATGCGTTTTACGGAATTTATAGATTATATTTATTTAGGTATCAAAATCACTGTTATCAATTATTTGACGAAATGGATGAAATGCTATTTATAGCGAAGTAAGAAAATCTTCAAGATGAACCAATTATTCAATATAATTGTTCCAATCCTATTGACCCTTGTGATATTTTGAGTGAATATCAATTAGTGCACATCTTGCCAAAGCTCGGAAACTAGGTTTGGATGTTTTTTTCATGTTTTTTTCCTAATAATATCTTTTTTTGTTCTATGGAAGCATTAGTAGTTCTTTCATTTTTAATGAGGGGATTTACCCGAGGTATATCAAAATAATGGAAACTTAACCTGAGTTATAATTTAACCGTAATCTGATGACTCAAAGCTACTAAATAATCTAGACATTGCGATGATTCATTTCACCAATCGAATGGAAAAGCTCGCACATCTCTACGAAGAGAGGTCAAGAATACCATTTTCGAAAAGTTTTTGCAAATTGACAGTTCGTAACCATGCGCATTCGTGCAATTGCGAAGGATGTCAAAAATAGCCCCCTAGTCATTATCTTAAAATAGCATTTTAGCATTTAAAATAGGTATGACCCTACCGCGGTCCAGCTCACTCTTTTTTTTCGGTTAGAATTTTTCGTGTTTCGATAACATAAAGTGAAATAGTTTATAAATTTTTAGTCTCGCAACCTCAAACTACTTCTGTCATTTTGGTGAGATTATCAATATTATGATTATTGCTTTATTTATTCTACTTTATTGCTTCTGTTTCAATAAACTTTTACTTATTTCTTAGTTTTGTGAAAACAAAATGGAGAACCTTTCTATATTATATTAACATGTTTATAATCTGTGGTGCAAGTCTTCAAAATCCTTTCTAGGCATCTTTCAAAAAAATCACTTGTCTATGAGCTACGATCTTTGATAGGCATAAATCCCACTTAGCTAAACGAAAAATTAATAACGTACCTACCTACCTACATCATTAAGTCTATACGAACAATTTTCATGAAATAGTTTAAATAAACCCTTTTGGAATGATACGCTACTGTGCATTGTACTCGCCCTGGTTCATATTGCGACCAAAACATTGTATTGAAACATGTATAATAATGTGTGAAGGATGGTCTATCTTTGATACGTCATTGGCTTAAAGTTAAATTTGTTCATATCTAAGAATAAAATTCTTGTTAAGACTTGGTTCCGCGCATAATGTGTTGAGTCTGAAATCGGATTGGTAGTTATTCACCAATGTTATGTTCTAATTGCTGTTAAGTCCAATCAAATAGGCATAGTGAGAAGACTTTGTATGTAACTGGAAGTAGAGATGCTCATCGGTAATCAGTTTCTTAATTTGCCTAATTATTTCAATTTTATCTGGTTCTATTGAGTCTGGATTGACTGCACTAGTATTGTTTGGTAGGACTTTATTACTAGGATCTGGATAGTTTAAAAGTTTGTTCAAAATATTTAGACATCTCATGGCCGTTTTCTCAGTGGAAAAAATTATATAAATTAATTAATAATATTAAATTTTTTCTCAATTTTGTTTGGTTATAATAAATTTATCGCGATGGAAAAATCTTATGTTTTTGATGTGGATTTTGCCTGCTTAATGAGATCATTGCTATTATCCTTAATCGCAATTAGAGTTCATTGATTGGCTGCTATCTACCAACTGTAAAACAAAAATAATGAGAATTTTTTTTATCTTTTTTAATATATACATTGTAATTAGTCGCAAATAAAAAATATCTCAGTAGATTTAGATCATTCATAAGAAGTATAAAAAATATTCATTCAAAAGTTATAAAGTTATCGTACAGGGGCTGTACAATATTTAATAAAAATAATTATCTACTTTGAAATGGAAAAAAGTGAACTATTCACTCGTCTACCGTAAATAATAAAAAAATAGTTACTGAAAAAGTGTTGCCACATGAGCAAAGCCTAATTCTTAGATATAAAATGAGAGGAAAGAGTAGCGTGAAAACACTGTGTAATTATCAGCAAATTGACAAATTGAATTTATGCAAAATTAATACGTGCTGCAAGTGGAGCTGGCTATCTAGAACATAGCAACTAAAAACAATAAAATGACAGTATTGGCATCGTTCGTAAGCAATGAATAGTAGGTTCACTCAGGGCTCCCGTGTTCCATTTTCCGTCCGTCGTGCGCATGACGTCACATAAGACCTTTTTTGTATTGCTGAGATAGCAGTTTTGTATGTTTTTCTCTATTTACGCGTTTATTTAATTAGTTACAAAAAAAAACTGTAGATACGAATTATGTTCCAAAAGAGCTGTTCTATACCCTGATGATATAAAAGTTTTGAAATTTGTAATACTTATCCCTCAAAACTCTTTTTTAACACTGTGAAATTTCTCTTCGAAGTATTAAAACGCGATTTTCATGAAAACGGTGCAAGATAGAGTAAACTGATAGAGGAACTAATTTGTAGAGCACAAAATTTACTACAACACTAGTCTAGGAGGGGAATGCGAGATTGAATAAAAACGCGAAAACACTTTATAAAAAGAGGACTTTTATTCATGCAGTTTTTACACAGGCATATTTCTTCATTTAAATAGTTTCAAAATAGTGAATACATACCGGATTTCAAGATCAAATTTCATTTCCTACATATCACGTATTCTACATTTTATTAATATTTAATAATTAACAACTCACTCATTCTTTTTCTTATTTGTTGGGAATTAAAACACAATATGTTTTTGTATTTTTTATTTCGACGTTTCGGTAGCGTTCCAGCTACCGTTGACAAGATGAATTAGATTTTTAAACAATTTTTGGTCCCTATCAGACACAACGAAAAAATTTGACAACTACACAATCAATAATATTTTGAACTTTGTTGTCAAATTCAAGGTTCATTCACAGTAGATCATATCTCTGGTAAATCGAAAAATATTTCATTTTATGACATTGTAACAATATGATAGTCTTCTGGGAATGGGATCCAGTGAAGTGCACGTTCCAGGAACGGTTTTATTGGGATAGCGCTTTTTTGCTTATTTCGGAAATGTTGTTAATAAAGCGCGTGTAAAGCCTGTGTAAAAACTGCATAAATAAAAGTCCTCTTTTTATGAAGTGTTTTCGCGTTTTTATTCAATCTCGCATTCCTCTCCTAGACTAGTGTTGTAGTACATTTTGTGCTCTACAAATTAGTTCCTCTATTAGTTTACTCTATCTTGCACCGTTTTCATGAAAATCGCATTTTAGTACTTCGAAGAGAAATTTCACAATGTTAAAAAAGAGTTTTGAGTGATAAGTATTACAAATTTCAAAACTTTTATGTCATCAGGGTATAAAACAGCTCATTTGGAACATAATTTGTATCTACAGTTTTTTTTTGTAACTAATTAAATAAACGCGTAAATTGAGAAAAACATACAAAACTGCTATCTCAGCAATACAAAAAAGGTCTTGAGTGACGTCACGCGTCTTATTAGGGACCGCCCACTCATGCGCAACATCCTATCTTCGGTGTGTTTATATCGTGGGTTCACTCGACGTCGGCGCTTTCATGTCGTGTTTATGAAGGAATGCCGACAAACGATCGCTCGAAAACACCTACACTGTATATGTATACAGGGGGGCTATTCTAGTTCTAAAATCTTTGATTGGAATCGCTTTGACTACCTTACATAATTGTAATTTGCCAAAAATGAACCCATTATCGATTAGTTAATAACAAATAAATATAAATGGAATAAAACAAATCCACATACTCACAATTAATAAAAATAAAATACGAACAACTATTTTAAATTTTGAAAAACTGTAGGTACCAGTTCGTCGCAATAACATACTTTTGAATTCCTTTATATAAAAATAATTGCTTTTTGTGTAAAAATGGAATCCTACGTAAAACTCATAAAGCTAAATAAAAAACAAAATTTTGTAATTTTTGGAATTTTTCATTATTTTATGGAATTTTTCAATTTTCAAGTCTTCATTTGAATGTACTTGTGTAATATAAACGCACTCCTATACATAAGGTGCGTTTTTTTGACAGAGATCTCAGTTAATCTCAGCTCTCATCAGTAATGTGCTTCTTATTTTTCATTAGGGTGTGTCGTAGCTCTGCAGGTTAGCCCACTGGTTGAACTATGTTCAACCACTATTCAGTTCTTAAGCCTTTTTCCATTGCAACATGTTTCAGTCCGATTCTTTGCTAGCTCATCTACTATTTCATTTCCTTCTATACCAGTGTGCCCTGAAATCCACAGTAAGTGTGTCTATATTGCTTTCGCCAAGTTCATTGAGTTTGCCTAGGCATTCACACACCATTTTGGAACATTACACAAGAGATCGGCGCTTTAATGGATGCTTTATTATTCTACAATATAATAATCCTTTGCCTTCTTTATCACATGTCAATATTGAACTGGGCACACTTTCTTAATGTATGAATTTCCGCATGAAATTTACTTGGGGTTTTCCCAATGTTTCAGAGTTCCTGGCTCGTACAGTCCTAGCTCAGTTCCTTCTGTTGCTTTTGAGCCGTCTGTGTACCATTTAATGGCATTCTTTCCAGGTCTGGTAATAATTCCGTCACGAATCTCTTTGAAAAGTTATACTTTTTTGATTCCTATTTAGTCTGTATCTTGTTCTTTCTGCCACACTTTCCAACACCATATGTAGTTGTGTGAGGTTGAGAACCACTTCCATGGCTGCCGTTGGACATGTTCTTATCGCTCCTGTAATGCATTTACAGTCATTGAATTTTGGAGAGGTTTTCTTTCGTCGTCAATAGGCTTGGTCTACTCCACACAACGGCTCCATAGATGATAATTGGTCTCACTATGGGAGTGTACATTCTGCTCAGGTATTTGGGTTATAGCACTAATTTCTCCTTGCCAGATTCCTGCACACCATGTCTCGTTTGTCTATTTCTTCTAATATTATTTTGGAGCTGATACTGCAAAAGGGTTCCGGCCGCCAAAAGGTATCCTTCCCCATACAGCAAGTCGATTAACAGTATTTTGCTCAAAAATAAGTTATTTCTCGCAGTTATCAAAGCAAAGTTGATGCATTCATAAATAAATACGGAATTTTTACGTATTATAGCAGTTTCGATGATAAACAACGGTTTTTCATATCTATTCTCACAATATAAACATGTGTAACTGATATACCGATAATAAATCGATGATTTATGATGTTAATCACCGAGATGTATTGGCTTAATTAATGACAAATGTCCCATTTGGCTAACCGCTTCCTTTTACAATTGCGTCTATTCATTGTTGTGACATCCGAAACTATTATCGAAAGTATAAATAAATAGTTGGGATTGGAAGGAAGATTATCCACTAGAAGATATACAGTAGCATTAAAAAAAACAGTTAGTAGAAGAGACCGAGATGTTTTCTATCAGATTATTTGCTCTTTTGTTACTTGTGGTGATTTTGGTGTTGTTAGTGCAAGAATCCACTTCTAAACTTTATGCACCTATGAAGAGATGCGACAAGGGTCAAAAATTTATCAGAGGAAAATGCAGAGACATCTATTTCTAGGGTGAGCTATTTTTTATGAAAAGTTATACAAGTAGGAGAAAGAGACGAATGGAAGATTTTTTTTTATTTCAACCATTAAAAGCTGGCAAGGATCAGTATCTACGGTTCATTTACGTCAAAAAGACGATGACGCTGCAAAACAAAACTTTGTGATGTTGACAGCATGTCGATTTTTTCTTTATTGAAAGGAAACTGGAAAAGCCAATGTGACAGTACTACTTTTTTCTTCGCCTGTACTTCGTAAGATATAAATCAAATGGGTGTTTATATCTAAAGGAATTGTATAAGTAATCTCAGGTTTATTTAAAATGAGTATAATATAGTTATTTGAGAAGTGTGAATAGAAAACAAGAAACAGTAACCAAATATTCTATATCTCAATTAACGTTTGATTATTTATTATTTTACATTACACCTGATGTAAATTGGAATAATAAAATATCAAGTCAAATTTCTTTTATTCATTAGTTTTCTACAATTGGAATGACTTGCTCGAAGGAATAGTCTTTACTTTTTTTGTTAATATATTCAGTACCCTGTTGGACAGAATAAGGTGCGAGGCTATTGAATGTCTTCACCACCATGGTGTATATACAATTTTTTCCAATACTAGCCAAATTTGAGAACAAACATTGAAAAGAAGCGTTTACCCCGTCGTCTGACTGACAAGTACACTGTCGGTTTTCGATATATTATGAACGTACTCGTTATGTCAGTCATTTTTGGTGGATCGCGAATTTTAAACTTATGTTACATTTATTCAAATAATTTTATCTTGATAGGTAATTTCATGCAGCAAATATGTTAAAGACAATCTCCTGGGTATACAAAATTATGTTGCACAAGTTTTTGTTGAACTACTATCACTGAATTCTCAAAACATTTGAATTTGTCCATTATTGACCTAGGTTAATGATAGAATATTATTAACCACTAATAGAGAAATTCAACTTCTCAGTTGGCTAGAAGAATCAATAATTGTGAAGGAAAAACACTATTACTAAATCATCTTTTAATAATTATTTCGGTTCTCATTTTATTTGATTGTTTTAAATACTTATATAACATGAATTGAGGGGTAATGCTTACAATAAAATTTTGAATTATCTATTGACCTAGCTTTTCTTATTCATATACGCAAACTTATTCTATATATGTTGTATGTAGGGTGTCTCAGGTACTTTTTTCTCATATATAGGATATTTCTAATATTACATCAAAAATAATAAACTAAAATTCCATTGAATAAAGCAGATCCCACTTCAAAATTCATAATATTTATAGGCATGTAAACTTTTGAAAGCCTCCATCTGCTCTTTGAAGGGAAAACTTTGTGGAAATACCAAATAACTATTTATATTCATATCTTGGACAGTAGTATCTATATTATTAATTAAACTTATGTCACAGTACATCGACAATTTTATGTATTGAAATTATAAAAATTGCAGATTTCCTTCCAATGTTTATTAAAATATTGTTTGCTTCGGTAACTAGTTGATGTAGCTCGCTAGCTATACCTCTTTTCACGTCATTTTCTATCCAATTCAATCTCTTTTATAATACACCGAATATGCCATCTATCCGCAAAGTTCTTCACTGTGCAATATCTAGGAGTATTTTTTTAACATACCAAATAAAACGATAGATGGCAAAAGTCATTTTAAGTAGAGCTCGATGATCATTTTTTGAATTTTATAAATCAT
>CAJUYG010000187.1:0-48542 GCA_910591675.1 Galerucella calmariensis
TTCGAAAAGACACCTGCCAACTTGAAAAAATCAAACAAAATATTATAAAAATTAGTTGAAAATTTCAACAGTTAACTCTTGAAGAACCAATCTATCAGTAAAAAAATTAGCAGAACTAACAACAGTAAAAAATTTCTTAAATGAAACCGTTGATTCATTTCCGATAAATGTATTATAAATGTGTATTATCCGAAAAATTGTAAACATAAATAATGCATTTCTATTTGATAGATTCAAACAATACAACTTTTAATTGGAAAAAAAATCTCGTTATATATGTCGTTACACGGGTATTTCATAATTCCCAAGTAGGTAATAATATAATAACCAGATGACATGTGCCCTTGTAACAAATTGTCTGAACGGTACACCTGATGCGGGTGAATTTCTGCATAGTTATTATTTAGTTATCATAGTTTGCTTTGTAATAAACCATAATAAGTAGGTATTGTTACATTGCCTTAGGTTAAAACCACTAAGGAAATTAACATAATTGATCTGTAGTAGAATCATAAAAACAACTGGACATTAAATAATAAAAAAGGAATAATTCCTCATTAACTGTTTATAGGAACCACGTTTTTTACTATTTATCTAAGTGATTTATGTAGCAGTGATTATATCACAGTTCAAAATATATCGCTCATCACTAGTTAGAAAAATAGCTCATCACTAGCTAGAAATATCGCCCATCACTTTATTTCAATATTGTTATGTTACTACTAAATTTGGCAAAGTCTTGAGTCATGCGCAGTTGAAGGAGCCGTGTTGTATGTTTACCCGCTCCTGAATATTTGTGGGGGTGATTCATGAGAATTCAAGTCTTTTACTAGCTGGTCCCAAGCAGGCTAGATAAATGGATGTGGGAAGATCGAGGGGGCAGTGCCGGATACAATGGCAGTCCAAAGTATACCGCATTTGTTTTAATAGACACTTAAGGCAGCACGTACACGTATGACACGGCGGAAGAGGCTTGTTAGGAAAAATAAGGTGACTTTTCAAATTTCACGTGTTGGGTACCTCCATCATCCATACTAATAACTCTTAAATGAAAACAATGTTACATAGCCCCTTCATCCACTTAGCCCAATTACTTTCCTTATTTGTAATCCAGGAATTTGATATAAGGAACGTCCCTTCTGGAAATTGTATCTTCTATGTACTTTCCTTAAGCAGGCACACTAGCTTAGTCAAGACTTGTGTGTCATGGGAACGGCGTGTTCTTGAAACTGTGTGTGTTGGAAATTAACTGTATCTAGAATTTTGTATCCAGGAATTCTGTGTCTCAGGAATTTTTATTGTACAAGGATTGTGGCTCAGGAATTGTAATCCAATAATTGTAACGTTAGCTAGATTACTACACTAGATTAATACATTATTTTCGAAATAAGTGTAAAAATTCATACGTTTTTCATAAAACTGCCTATAGAATGAGACGGGTTTTGGGAAACAAGCAAAACTTTTTATCAAGGATGACATTTTTCACTAAAACTAATAATTAAACATTTCTCACCTATAGGATACCCCATCTGTGGACACCCTGTTTATTGGTTACAGAAAATTATGAGCGAACGAGTGAAAAATATCTAGAAAATGTGTCTAACTAAATAATATTTTAAATTTAAATCTGCAAACATCCAAACATTACGTCTGTGGAATTCTAAATTTTTAACATACCTGGAATCCCAGTAAAATTCCTTAAAATACGCTGCACAGATTTTTAAAAAATTTTTAAAAATTAATATTGGCATTTATACACAATTCCTTCCATCATTCAAAATAGGATGCAGACAAATATTACAGAATAAAAATATAGGATGTTTCACTCGTTCGAATTTATCGCGTAAAGCACCGATGCCGCTGGTGACTGTCTGGTGACTTGGATGGTACAGTACGTCGCTACGTCCTTACTTGCATTTAATTTGGCATATTATACGGGACGTCGCCCGTCGAGCGCTGTTATTTTAGAACGGTGTTTATTGGTTGTTCGTGTTTTATATTTATGTTGTATAGATTTTTTAAATTTATTAATTAATTGTTGAAATGAGCAAAAAGTCATATTAATATTTTTCTCTTTAATAGCAAAGCTTAAACACTAAATATTTTGTAATATTTGCTTACACAAAATTACGGATTTATTTTTATAGTAAGGATATTATATAAACAAGTACATTACGCAAGAAAACACAAATATTCAATTCTTTAGCTAACCAAAGGAGAATTGGTCAGTTCCTTTTGAACGAATTTACTAAATTTTCTTTTCATCATCCATGTAATCAATTTCCTTTCAAATATGTATTATGCCAGTCTCTATACCAGAGTCCGTATATATTTTACTCTCAAATGTATATTGAAAGATTTGAAAAACAATAGATTAAATTTAACACATAAACCAAACTTAGTATTTTACAACATTTATAAAAATTTTTAATAAAGGTATCCTGTAGCTGCTTCTCTTTTTACTGTTTTAACCTTGTAAATCCAAAAGTACGCGTTATTTAAAGATCAAAATTTAAGATTTAGTGGCCCTATTATTCTGGTGGCTAATGAGTATGTTCAATTGAATTTGTGATAAATATCTGCTAGATTATCAATAAGTATCACAAAATGACTAAGATGCTGGATAAAAACTGTGAATTGATTCATTTTAAAAATTCAAGTTAATTTTTTACTTACCTTTTCAAATTCATATCCCGAACATTTTTCGAAATAATTGACATTTAAAAATAAACCTTTGTGATAAAGAATCCTATTAATTTAAATATATATTTCTGTAATTACCTCTGTATAGCTTAAAATAAAATAAGCTTTTCCAACTTCTCGAGTATATACCGGTCTCGTTATTGACAACAAAAGCGAGTCGTAAACATAATTTATGAGAGCGGCGTCGGATTGGGACAGCAACTTGAATCAAACCGCCCTGGAGTGAAACATCTTATATTTTTATTCTGTAATCTTTGATACAGATGTACCTTTCGTAGCGACAATGTGTCTTTCTCTAAATGTCCCATTGACAGTTCTCGTCAGGTCTGTACTTCGTTGTTTACGGTCAATTATTAATTATTATTTATGAAAAGTGAATCTTACTGTTATATTTATTTAAATAATACAAAAATATGCCTAGATTCACGGAGAAATATCAGCATTTTGAAAGTTCTCAAGTATTTTCAGTTAGAAATAATTATTAATTTCATAGCCTCTTCGAATTTAGCTGAATACGATCCTGATGATGTTATTTATAAAATTTAATGTTGGCTATATGTCAAAATAGCAAATAAAATAAACGACATACCCAAAACCCGGATACGTCACAAACGATGACGCACACCAAGAAGGCTATTGAATGTACTATATCATAGCCCCATGCCGAGGCTTTTAGATCCTCACTTTGAATTCCCCTAAAGCACAGCTTTTAGAGAGAGGAGGGTGAATTTTGAAACGTATAATTAATATCCATGCCCCTGGATCATAGGTTCCACTTTAACTCTTGTTTTATGTCGTCACTTCGGTCTGCCATACTGACAAAAAAACGTGTGATTTTTCCACTGTCGACATGGATCATGGGCCCCACGATGTTGCTTCGTGATCTTTTTGTTAACAATGAACTGTAGAACAAAGTTTCCAAAACGACATACCTCTGGGACGTCGCTAAGTGGCCGCCATAATAGTACAGACATGTTGAGTATTTTTCGATAGACACGAAAATGAAGAAATGTGGAACACATGGTGAACAAGAACTTAAGGAACACCTCATAAGCAAATATCCAAATTATAATAGAATATACACAGATGCATCACTGGACCGTAATAACGGAAAATGCGGAATAGGTGTATACCATGAATCAAGACAAATTGTGATTAAAACAAAATTAACAAAAAACACCAACATTTGCACAGCTGAAACAATAGCAATTCACAGAGCAATACAACTGGCCCTAGAAGATGAAATGGCAACAATAATCATATCAGATTCTAGAAGTGCAATACAGGCAATAACAAAGACAGGCATCTCTTTAAAAAGTTCTCAAACCGTATTAAAGGCTAACTAAAGTTTATTAAAAGCCAAGGAAGAAAGAATTGACATAAGATTAATGTGGGTACCAAGCCACGCCGGAATAATAGGAAATGAAAGAGCAGACAAAGCTGCAGCAGAAGGTAGAAACATGGAACAAGGCATGACAAATCAATTAAACTATACAGAAGTCTTTAAAACAACAAATGAAAATACTAGGAAAAATTGGAGAAAGGATTACAAACAGCTGGCTACACAAAAAGGGAAAATGTACAAAGAAATAGCTGGAGAATCAAATAAGAAACCATGGTTTAATGAGGGAAAATATATCTCTAGAAGACATATAACACTAATGTGTAGGATGAAAACAGGACACTGCATTACGCCAGCACACCTACATAAAATAGGGATAAAGGACAATCCAAATTGCGAATGTGGAGAGTATGGGGACCTCAATCATATAATCCTGTGCTGCAATATCAGAGCACAACAAAACGAGGTACTGTACAGGAAACTGATAACAAACATGAAGGGACCAATAAGTATAAATGACATACTACAACAACCCACATCAAAAGTAGCTAGAATAGTAATAAATCATTTAGTAGCAAATAACATTAGTATTTAGATGCATGCTAACGCACAAAACCCTAGCTTATAGAACCTGCATAGCTGAAACACAACTTACACAACCAATTAAAATATAAAAACACATTAATATGCATATAAATATTAAACATATTATATTTCAGAATCACACCTAACAGAATCCATTAAACCTGGCGCAAACCTTTGTGAAATGTTCTGGATACGCCACAGAACGAGAAGAGTCTTGACCTTTGTTAAGCCCTAATCCTTCCCAATAAAAATCAATTTGAAGAGAATGGGCTAGTACCCAGACGCACTGCAAGGTGCACTCTTCAAAAACAAACACAAAAATACAATACCGCAACGTTGGCTGGATGTCCTATAGGATAGGAGGCCATTGTAATCTAGAAGAAGAAGAAGAAGAGTATTTTTCTGAAGCTCCCCGTATTTTATTTTGTTTCTACCAGCAAAAATGGTATTAAACGTGACCAAAAAAAATATGAAACACTTGACCTGACAGCTAACGTTAAAAAAATGCCATTTTCGATGATTTGCAGGGTCATCGTATACAAAATAAAGTATTACAATAGATTTTCTTCAAACATTATAACATAATAGACAATTATTAACACTGACCTTTAAAGATTGTTAGGTAATTTTGAAATTTCGAATCACTAGAAAACAAATCGATCTTACTTAGATAAATTTTTATATAAAAATTATATAAAAAAAGTCTCGTTTTTCCGCCGAAGAACAAATTTACATAATATGTGTGCTCACATACTCGATTACGCAATATCTAAACGGAAATTAATGTATTGATAATGGACGTTTAAAGGAATCATGCAGTACCGACAAGGTTTTTCAATTACTATCAATTATTCAATCTACACGTCCTCAGCAGTAATAATAATCAGACCGGAGCGGATGACCCTAAAGAAACAATTTAAATATTCTTCAACTAAACAGGTAAATATATGTTGAAAATAAATAAGATATGTGATCATTTTGATTACTATAACTTGCATTTTATTAAACCTCGAATACACCACAAATAGAATCTGAGCCATCTCGAAAGAAAAAAGAAATAACCATAACAGTTGCATATGTTTTAATATATCCAATATGGACCAAAGTTACGGCAAAAACAAGCAAAACAAAAATAAAAATAGTAAACTGTTTTTCACTGGATGGGTTTGAAAAAGCTGGAGACACCACTTAAGATGCCCAGGAAGAGTTTGAAAATAACCTTACCGAACTATCCATTTACAACCAGCTGAAATAGGTTTGGATTCCAACCTCCTTTGTAGTTTGATCAAACTAGTTGACATCCAATTTGATCGTGTGATAGTTCTGTGACAGTATCTCTTGTATCTGTTATGTAGGGAGAGTGAGTGTAGGCTCACAGCACTTAGGCCACATGTGATCCACTGTACATCCTCCCGAGGAGTTGTCCTCCTAGTTCATCGTCCATCCTGTCCTTTACAGGAAGGTGGACTAACAGACATCTCCTTTATATCGGCAGGTGTAGACCAAGACTCACCGAACACACACTCTCTTACTGACGATAACTCTGGATACTCGCATAAGACATGCCTGACAGTTTCATCTTCCTGTTCACACATCCTGCATAGAGGTGTCTCCACTAGCCATAGTATGGAGGTGTTTCCTTAGTTGACAGTGGCCAGTCAGACATCCTACTGTTAAACGTAGGTTTTTCCTGGTCATCGCCAAATATTTCTTCGACGCCAGCTTCCCAGGGTCGCCCAGGGTTATCCTGACAAGACTGCATCGTTTGATTCCATCCCATCTCTTAAGGGATTGAGCATGGGTGTAACGTTTGGCTAGTTCGGCAATTGTCGAAGTCGTTAGGCCGTAGGTGTCATTGGGTCCTAAAATTTTTAGTCCAGCCGCTTCCCTGGCTAATGAATCGGCAATTCGATTACCTTTATTCCAGTCGTGCCCTTTAACCCACTTTAGTACTAGCCCGCTGTCACATAGCTATAGCTTTTACATGGGGAGGGTTTTGTTTTTCTAAATCTGATAGGTTTAGAAGGGGAAAGCTTTATTGAAGGCGCCGCCTAAGGCAAAATCGAGTGCCACGACCTAAAGCAATTTTTCAAGTTCAAGAAAGAATGTTGAGTTTTTTTTAATAATTTGTTTGACTTGGCTACATCTTAAAGTATTTTCAAACATCGTTTTTCGTTTTGCCCCCTTTTGCTGAAATTGTTATAACCATGTATATATATTTTTTAAAGGAGCCGGCACCACCTCAGCCTCTTGGGCTTATTGTGGATTCTCCTAACATTCTGACTACAGCCTATTCAGCCAATCCGTTCCCTGTATTAGCTCATACAGGTTCTTTACTGGTTGGTTGTAGAAGTCTTCTGGAGTCATTTGGGGTCTTCCATTTAGTTTTTGCCTCCTGTGGTCCAGCGTCTCACAGTTGCATAATATGTGCAGAGCTGTTTCAGTGTCCTGTTTGCATCTCCTGCATGTGAGGTCTCCGCTATACAGCCCTATTTTGTTCAGGTGCTCCTTTTTGGGAAAGTGTCCCGTAAGAAGCCCCGTTATGGTGCTTAGTTTGTTCCTGCTCATTGAGAGCAGTTCTTCTGCTACTTTTTCTGATGGTTCCTTTATAAATTCCTTCCCATGTGTTTGCCTGGGCGTATTCTTCCAGAGTTTTATGGATTGTTCTTTTACCCACCCTTTTAACCATGACCTAGTGGAGCATCTGGGGATGCCCACAGATGGTTCGGGTTCGTTCATCAGTGTTGACGATCCTGCTCGTGCAAGTTCGTCAGCTTTTTCATTGCCAGCGATTCCTTTGTGACCTGGGACCCACTCCAGTGTTACACTGTTCCGAGTCGCCAGTCTTCTAAGTTCTTCGCGGCATTCCCATACCAGCCGAGATGTTACCTCTATATTAATTTGGGAGCACCTATTTTAAAAAGTGATAGATGATTGAAAATTGGAGCTTTTATTAAAACAGAAAATCAATCTCACAAAAGTAAATTTAACCTCTCCAGCTAAATTATTCACAATCGTTGAGGAATCTATTTCTATTGCCACATCCCGATGAATACTCATATTGCGGCAGTATGCTAATAAAAAATAATTGTACCTTTATTGTTTTTTCTATGGGGAGGGTTTGAACCCCCAAAACCCCCCCTTATATACGTCCCTGCTAGCCCCGATATAACACGTTGTCTGTTCAAGGCTAATATTGTCAGTATACATCATAGGAGATCGAGCTCCATGTATTTCAATTTCTGCTCATGGTAGAGGGCGCTATTTTAAACCGCATACCAGAACAGCCAATCATAAAAGTCGAGTTTATACTGTTTTATTGGTGCTAGCTCCTTTGACAGGTCCCGGTTCACGTTTGAGGTAAGTGAGGTTAGGAAAGAAAAATGAAACATTTTTGGATAGGAAATCCTGTTTGGCTGAATGAATTGCAATAATTATCAACAATGCCGGCCTATTTTTAATTTCCAACAATTTTAATATTTCTAGTTCTTGAGTTTTTGTCATCAGTAATGTTTACTATTTAACTACTGTCATCTATAGAAAGTTGATACTGTTCTAAGTGGGTCCAGGAGATGCAGTGCGCGATGCTGCGGTGAAAAAACAAACTACTTAGATAGATAATTTTGGGGACAGATTTTGTCAATTTTCCCGTATGAGTTAGTTCTCCTTATCTAGTCTCCATGGTATCCATTTTCACCATGTAAATGATGACATCATTTTACAGTATTTAACAATATTTAGATTTTATTTGGAAATTTATATTATTAACAAGAAAAAACAAGCATAGATTTTGTTTATTAAACTGAATAAATAATAAAAATAGCACTTAACTTAGTTGGAATATAATACCTAGTTGAAAATAAAACAACAAACGTGAAAAAGATGTACCTAATAAAGATAGAAGTTATAATATTTTCATATACACAAAACTGACAACGAAACAACAAAAAAGCTGTGTGAAACGGGCGGCAATTTATCCAATCACTAGGCTCTTTAAAAACAAGGAGACACTGACACTATTTTGATTGTGTGAAACTGACATAACAGCGCTACCTTCAAACGGCGCTAACTTCATTACGAAGAACTTTTGAATAAAAGTAATTCAGCTTACAGTGTCTAGTTAGCAGATTTCTTAAAATCTAGTTTTCGTCAGATCTGGAAGCTCCGAAATTTTCTTCCCTGTTACTAGCCCTTTTAGAGTAAATCCAACCATAATTTTTCTCCTGTTTAATTCAACATCATACATCGAAATCGGGTCACTTTCGAACTTTTTGACCATATAAAAATTCTTAGAATATTTTTCGTACGCGCCCCGTATTTGAATGTCTTGATAAAGAGCGAAGGGTGAATTCATTGAAGCTTGACCAAAGCACCATATTGAGCAACTGTTTAAATTTGTAATAGTAAAAACAAACAAGTCGATGTTTTGAATAAATAGACCATAATTCACGTTTTTTTCCAATCTCGTATTTTAGTTCACGAATGGGGTAAAGGACTCCAATAATTATGTCAAGATCACGATAATATTTCAATTAATGTTCAAGATCGTTCCTCTATACGTATATCACTCACGACTTTGAAAATTTCAACAAAGGCAAATTTTAAAATCTTTCGCTTAGATATTTTGGTTGAATTCATACAAATGTTGTATTTAAAATCGTACACTACAGAACTCACTCAGATTTATAATATACATCCTCAGATTGAACAAATTTTGATAAATTTTATAAAAAAATACTCATGTTGATTTAGAACTTCAACATCAAGCATTTGAATCTAATAGATTGTGGCTTATGCTAATGCGCTTTTAAATCCATTTATTAGGGTGGATTACTCCCTTTTCACTCCTTATTGTTACAATTTCTTGTGTGTCCTGGCTTCAGAAGTTATTTTCTTCCATTCTGCTCTATTTCTGCATTTTTTCTCCACTCTTTGATTCCCTTCCTTTTTGTATCCTCTTCTATCTGATTCCTCCAACTTTCTCTGGGTCTTCCCCTTCTTCTCGGCCATAGAAGAGTCCATTGTGTTATTCTTCGTATCATTTCTCCAGGATTTCGACTCATAATATGTCCTGCCCATTTTAGGCGTTGTGCTTTTATATATTTCTAGATTGTCTCATTGCTTAACTCGCTTTCTATTTCTTTGTTAGTTTTGAGTATCCTTTCCCCAGTTCTTGCTATGTTCTGCGCCAGTATCGTACTAAGAATCTTTCTTTCTATGATTTTTAAGTCTTCTGCTTCTTTTTTGTTTATTACCATTGTTTCTAAGCCATACGCGATCACTGGTATTATTAGTGTTTTGTATATTTTTATTTTGGTGTTTTTATTTATGGCTTTACTATTCAGAAGTTTCCTATTTTTGCAGTAAGCTTGGTTTCCATTGAGTTCTTTTTCTTGCACCCGCTCTTTTCCTGTTTGTCCCATCGTCACTCCCAAGTAGTTGAATGTTGTTACATTTTCAAATGAATGCCATTGCGTTTTTGAGTTCCCTTCGGTATTTTCGTTTTTTTTTACCAACTATCATATATTTTGTTTTGTCCGCGTTGATTTCCATTCCAAGTTGTTTTGCCTCTTCTCCTATCTCTTCAATTGCTTTTATAAGTTCTTGTCTTGAATTTGCTACTATAACATAAAATGCAAATCAATTAACCCATTTTAACAATTTTAGCGTAAGCCTATGATGGAAGGGGGATTTTTACAAATAAATTAGCCCATTAGAAAGATTTTATAGTTACACATGGAACCACAGTTTCGCCCCTGCCTAAAAGCTGAGTCAAGTTATTTCCTACGCTTCAAATGAAAAAATTGCTTGTTTGGAAATTCTAAATAAGTACATCAGAGAAGTATATGAATCTCCTGTTGCAAGAAATCGAAGTGTTAATAGGAGGCGTTTCAATGGAGATATAGCAGCTCTATAGTTCGTATCTTCTTTTTGAAGTAAAGGTGAAATTATGCACAGTAACCATTCCAACGACTCATACGACAAAAATTGTTTACATATCCATTTCCAATACATTTCGATATTATATCATATTTCTTTAATGAACTTAGAAGACAAATGACAACATGTGAATTTCTGTCTAAAAGACTTGGTCTAGTCCAATATATACGGACTCGTTTTTTCTGTTTCTGTAAAATAATTACAATTGCTGCCTGTAAATCTTCGTCGCATCGCATTGTTTAGAAACTAGGATCACACACTGCACTGGTGTAGACACAACGTTTCCTGTTGCAGCAACACAGCGAAACATTCTCAAGAATGAGTTACTTTGGTGTAGGCATAATGTTTACGGAACTTTTACTGTTGTTTCTGTTTCCATAAATAGGTTGCGGCAACAAGCAATAAAATGTTCCTCTGTGCTTCTTTGGTGTGGACATGGCTTATGTTATTAAATGATACACCGTATATTTTACTACTATATTGTATTTCCATTGGTCTTTGACAGGTATGCAAAAAAAATTCGAATTAATCTGACCATTTAAAGTGGGTGAAAATCGAATTCAAGGGTTGCGTTATAAATGGAAAACCCTATATTTTACTACTATATTGTATTGTATTGTCCTCGGTCCTTGACAAGTGTACAACGTTTGAATTAAATCTGTTCGTTTAAAGAGTTTCAAAATCGAGTCCAAAGAAGTTGGTTACAAACATGTACATACATACATACATGTGAAGCTAATAGAAGCGTGTTAAAAATATTTGTAAATTGTTCTAATATAAAACAATAGTGAGATTAATACTGTTTATTCACAACCATATATGTAATTTTGTCATTACTAACGTCATTGAAGTTTGGAAAGTGTCATATTACACACCTTTACTTCCCGCCCTGACTTCTCGCCCTCACATAAATAAAAACAATGCTATTTCACTATATTTTCTTTCTTCCTCGTAAACAATCATTTATTGAATTTAATCGACCGTACTATAAAAGTATTTGTTGTGCGAATAATTTTATTTGCCGCGTGTAATGTCAGTATCAACTACTTTCGTTTACATATTATTACATAAGGGAAAGCAGATTTTTTTTCTCCGTGACCTACAGCGGTCCGTGCGTAATTTTCGTCTTCGTAAAGAGATAATTCTGATACGAACTGAAAGAATGTGCCGAAAGTATTTTTAGAGAACAATGGAATTTTTTTTTTCGGGGATATTACGAGGGAGGTGATAAAAGTTGTATAGCTAAACATGAAATCGTTTAAACTTACTTTACGACAATTTATATGTATACAGAGATTCGATAAGTCTATAATAAGTAAAATCCATTTTTTAATTATCTTTTTAAATGAAACTGTTTCTAAATAACTCTACTTTAATGGAAAAGTAGGTAATAAGTAAGGGTCCACAAAGTAGACTCAATATTTTTTAAATTAGCATTTTAGATGCATGGTATTTGTTGATTTTAAAAGTGGTTTTGACAGTGAAACTACTGATTTTAAGTAGCATAAAGCTGTTTAAAAATATTCTGTGAACATGCTGATGGTGTGGGGCAATAAAATTTAAATTTGCAATTATAGGGGAGCGCAGCTTGAAGATTGTATTGTGTTAACTGGTTGAGCTCTTTACCCTGGTTAATGAAATAACGCCCCCAATTCTTACAGATATATTTCTCCAGTTCAAAATTACACAGACAAGAAGCTGAAACTGTCAAATAAACGTCAAAATCATGACTGTATATATGGAACTTGGCAGACTATGAGACATTTAATGTATAAAATCAAATACATTGGACCTAAAATTGATCTTTGTGGTACTTACTGACGTATATGCAGTTGTTTTCTACCTTCCAAGTAAGTTTTTCCATCATTTTAAGAATACCAAAAAAGAGCTTTTATGGTAACTACTTCATTTACAGTGTCCTGCAAATAAATTGTCATTTTAGTAAAGTGTGTAATCAATAAATGTCAAAGGTAATAGTATAATAATATTATAACGCCTTACAGAGTCTTTGAAAATCAAAGAACAAACACCGTTTACTAAGAAGCAACAACTACTTCCATGGCTATATGCCACGAAGGACATTGAATAACATTTCAAAGTTAAACGGGGTTGGTATGTCTTCAAGATAGAACCAACCATTTTAGTTTGCAATTTGGAAGGACAATATCACTTATAGAAAGGCTCCATCGTATTTGCGCATCATCAGTGTAAGGTAGATATCATCCGTCCAGAAGCTCTAAGACCATAATAGGGTACAAGCATAAATTTTGCTATTGGTGGGAATTGACGCCTTGCATAGGTTCTCAAGTTTCTGAATTTTTTGTAGGCCTCATCACTTGATATACCAAATTCTTCGGCGAAAACTGCCCATCCACTTTTTTAGCATTTCTGTCTTTATAAATTCCGGTTTCCACATTCTATAAGTCAGGATGTAAATGTTTTTTTATTAGAATTTAAGTGCCTCGACAACTATGGCCATTGGCACTATACAAAAGACAAAAAGACATATTATATAAATACATACACTATCTAACATAAACACTATCTAACATAAATTATGTAAAATATTCGGTAAAATATCAATCTAGTTTATATTTTGTGGTAGAGGTTAGTTGATTTGAGGAATTTCAATGTCTTTGGGATTTCAGCGGTGCAGTTTAAAAGCTCTCTCAGGTTTGATCTTAGGTCTAGGCGCTTATATGTAATGGTGTATTCCTGGCAGTCTGTGAGAATATGTTTAACGGTTAAAGCACTATTGCAGTGACGGCAGACGGGAAGGTTTTCAGAAGACATCAAGTAACCATGTGTGTATCTGGTATGGCTGATCCGCAATCGTCTAATGACAGCAGCTTCTCTCCTGGTTAAGAAATCGAGGGAGAGACAGCCGATTAATGGTTGTATATCGTGAAGGGCTGTTTTGCTGTTGTGCCAAAAATTTTGCCAGGACTCCTTGACGAACTTTTTGAATAATAGTTTTATGTCATCTGGGAGCTGGAACGTTGTTGTGGCGATAGAAGAAGAGGCTTCTTTAGCATGGTGGTCAGCGTTTTCATTGCCAGTAATTCCAATGTGAGATGGGAGCCAGATAAGACAAACTGTTACATCACGAGCTGAGAGGGTTTGATAGATGTCATGGATGTTTTGAACTATTGGATGGTCAGTAAAGATAGTATTGAGTGAATTAATTGAGGAAAGTGAATCAGTACAAATGGCGACTCGCTTGACAGGAGAAGAGATTTGCTTGAAAGCTTGTAAGATGCTATACAACTTACAAGTGTGAACGCTACATGTTGAGGGCACCCGATAGGAACCTATTAGTTCGTAGTTGGTTGTGACGGAGCAGCCAACACCATAAGAAGTTTTTGAGGCGTCTGTGTAGAGAACTACATCATATGATGTTTTTTCTAATATTTCCAAAAATCCTTCTTTTGGGTTGGGCGATTAATGTTTATTGAACTTGGTAAGGGAGGTATTGAATAGAGGAAGTTGTTTAGTCCAAGGAGGGATATGAGGTTGGGGGAGCGGAGTGGTTATTGAAAGGTCGGTATTCTCAAGTAATGGGAAAAGAAGATGGGCAATAGATTTTACGCTACGTTTGGAAGTAGTGTTGGAAGGATGATGTCGAGATATTGATGTAAACAAAGGGTAAACAGGGTGAGAAGGGTTAGAAGATGTTGATGCAGCGTATGAAAGGAGGAGGGATTGACGTCTTAAGAACAGGAGTGGCTCATTTGCTTCACAGTATAGACTAGCAGCTGGACTAGAATGGAAAGCACCGAGAGAGAGTCGAAGGGCAGTATTGTAAATAGAATTCAGTGAGTCGATGGTGGATTTGGAGGCTGACATGTAAATAAAGCTGTCGTAGTCTAGTTTAGAACGGATGAGGGATCTGTAAACTCTTAATAAGGTATTTTCGTCGGATCCCCAGTGATAGTGGCAGAGAGCTTTAATGATATTGAGTATTCAAGACAAATGCCTTTGAGTATGTTGATATGAAGTTTCCAATTGTAAATGTATTTCAATAATAAACTCAATAATCTTTTCATTCGACCAAGTATGAGTCATTTTATATACTATAACTTGCACTAAAAATGTTGCCCGTTTAGAAGCACCTTAATAAAAACATGGAGCACCTGGTATCTCATTAGCGATAATAGTGATCACTTATCACACAGGTTTATAGGAACTTTCCATCTTGAAATTGAATTAAGAATCGCCCACAAGCATATTTAGCTTTGGAAACAACCTGTATACAAATAATGTGAGAATAAGTTGATAATTTCAATAAAAATACAGTTTGACCCCGTAAATGTAAAATCTGCGACTCGTCACCATCTCCATATGCGTTTATTGTACAATCAGATCGAACATAGAGAACCCCAACACCAACGATTGTCCATCCAGTAAAGACCGTGACTTCCAGTAACTTTCAGTTTCGTTGGCGGGTTGGAACTAGCCGGCCGTTTCGTCGATTCGCCGCCCGCGCACGTCGACATACTTTCTTTTAAGTTGTATTTTTTATTATTATTTTTTTTTCGTTTTGTTTAAACTGGCTGTGATATATCGATTGTTTGTATATTTGAGTTTTTTGAATTTTTTTTTTCTGTGATGTACGTCGTTGTGCGGATTAGATGAAATGAAGAAGGTAAAAGGTTATTGTTTTTTTTTTGATTTTATACTTTAAAAATAAAAAAAAAATATTTTTTAAAAATTATTAAAAGTGACTTTCTAGCACCGTATCTCAAGAAATTCATCAACTACAGTTTTAGCTATGATTTGTAAATAAACTTGAGGAACTTTTGAGAAACTTCGTCTGAACCATTTTCAAAAAAATTCAATTTGCACGGCGTATTTTTAATTTTTGTCCAATTTGATCACGATGACCCCACTTTTTATGTACTTAACAGAAGATATTATTTGTTAGCTCATTTCAATACCTTTTCAACGATAAGGCGACAATTTGTGGTTCTGCTAGAGAATTATCAAAATATTTTGTCGTCCATTTTTAGTCCAAATTTTTAAGCTGCTGCAACTTTACAAAAAACAGTCAGATTTTTAAGTTTGAGATATGATCTGCGGTTTGAGGATGGTCTATTTCCAATATTTTCGTGATTTAAAAACTCAATTGATGGGAGCTTGCATTGTCTTAGTGGAGGATTATTTGTCATTGGGGTTGCAAACAAATCTATACACTGTGTTATTTATAAGATGCGACAAAACTGTCAAACACGAGCTAACTTTTTTACCAAATAGCGTTCATAAATAGTATATTAAGTATTAAGAACGGTAAGGGTTGTTTACCGGTCGACAGCAATGTTTGGATACTGAGCGTAGCGAAGCCTCCAATTTTGCTGGTATTACCCTTAACGTTCGAGATGCTTATACCATTTTTTGCGCGATCGTATTGAAATAAATTTCGAATAAAATAATTTAAATTTCTTCGAAATGTACGGAATGTCAAAGGTGACATTTATACTTCTCGATCAGTTTAAAACATAATTTGAATTTTGTTGAAATTGTTTTTATGCTTATTTATTACTTTTTATACTGCTCTGTTCGGTTCTGTTCATTGAGAAACTATAAATCTTCTTATTTTTTTGTTCCTTTTGTGTAACGAATGAAGTAATATATTATTTAGGACCACTTAAATGTGTAGGGCTAAAACGTCGGTAAGTAATTTATTAACCGACGTCTAAACGGTAAGTAAATCACTTACCGACGTATTGGACTTACAAACCAGTAAACACAACCTACCGTCCTGACAACCTATGCTGTAAATAAACAAAAAAGATCGATCGCGCAAAAAGGTATTCATTTAAACAAGTGTTATAAATTTCAAGTATTTCAACTAAAATGAGTATAGCTCAATTCATGATCTAAGGAAACTGACTTGACTTGACTTAGGATTGAGACGCAATAAAGTATTTTACCTAAAATTGTAAACTGTATTGAATAATAATAACGACAAACACTGAACAACAAAAAAACAGAAAATAATAACAATGACGAACAACAATATTAAAATAATAACTTAAATTATGTAGTTAAAAAAGGTAGAACGTGTCGCGGGACACACGGTAGGAACTTTAGTTCCTTTTAAGCAAAAGTTATGTAATACATCTGAGGTTATAGATAAACAATTTGCATATGCTTTGGTGGTTGAGTACCTAATAAGCACACCAGACTCTCACGCGGTAGACCCGGGTTCGATTCCCCGCGAGGAATTTTTTTTTATTGTTAATTTTATTTTTTAATAATCATTCTGCTGGATATTATTAACGACAACAGGTAGACGTTTGAAATATTTAGCAGAATATTCATTATTATAGATAATGGTACGGTACCCTCCATGAGTCCGACTGGCAACATCTACTTATAACAGCATCGTATATTTAAAAAAGGAAACCGTAGCATTATACAAATTGGACATTCGTTTACTACAAAATTAGTGGAAAAATAAAATTGAATTGTTAAATTTTTAATTTGAAGTTATATTACAGTTTATAGAAATTTTTATTTTCTAGATTTTTTCCTAAGTGGGTAGTAGAAAAAATATGCTGCTCGACTCGTGTGGATTGTCCATATCGCACTTGAACGATTGAGCACTCCCCGCCTACGGCGTCGTGCTCCATCTTCGTCCTCGTGCGATATGGCCATCATATCCACACTAGTTGCACAAACTACAATTTCTTTCAAAATATGCCCTTTTACATTTAAAAACTACCTGCCAAATGTCAAATCAATTTATCCATCCATTTTAAAGTTATCAAATTAAAACATTCAAGTTTTCAAAATTTCAACACCCTGTATTTCGAAAAGTAGCTAGATCCCTTAATCGCGCAAAAAAAATTATGGAAATAATAGTGAAAATTTATCCGAACAAATTCAAGTAGATCACTAGCACTGCGAATACCAGCTTTGCATATAATTTAAATATAGCATCGGTGGTTCAGTGGTTAGAATGCTCGCATTGCACGCGGGCGGCCCGGGTTCGAATCCGGGCAGGAGCATATTTATTATTATGAATCGCTGCTTCGTAAACGAGAGAGAGACTAAGGAGGCACAAGCACGCAAAAGCAAGGCACATAACGAAGCAATGTAACATAACGTAGCGTAACGTAACGCGTAACGGTCAGATCTTTTGCGTCGCGACCCCTGGTCGCTCAAACATAACCTGGCGTAAAGAACTAAAGTTCCAATAAACTAATAATGGTGTAGTTCTTTTCAAAATTTAAGAAACTGACCTGACCTGAGTCCCATCTCTGTCTAATGACATGCAATAAAGCCATAAAAGTATTAGCCGTGACAGGGTCCTATTTATTTTGTTGGCGAATAATAAATTATTACCTGAAAACTATATAAGACTTTCGAGTTATTATTCACTTAGTGTTTTTTCTTTTTCATCAGGTATAGTGCAGCTCTGCACGGTTAATACGAAAAGTTTGATGGTTTCATTGCATCTCAAGCCTAAATCAAGTCAAGTCAGTTTCTTAGATTTTGAAAAGAACTATAACAAAATAAATATGATTTAAAGTAGATTGTCAATTGAAAGTATTCCAAAGTGGTATGAAAATGGAGTTCGACGTTTTTAAACATAACTATCCATTTTTTATTAAACCAGAGCGAATTTAGGAATATTTAAAGTGTATTTGAACTTATTTTTCAACGATCTTTTCAATTCTGTTATTATTTTATTATGAGATACGCCATTATGGTTGTTATATTATTGATTTGATCATTCACTAAAAATTGAATAAAAGTTTGTCAACATTGTCGCATATGTCGTTTCCATTGGCTATTAATTTAGTCTAAAAATCACTTATTGCATTAAAAAAAAAGTATGTACAAGGTGCAATATTTGATACGAATCCCTAAATTAATTTTTCCAAAGCCAGTCCTGGAAATTCTAAGTTTAGCTAATACCAGTCGAATGCTTGATAGTAGTGTACTGTATTAAGGAAAAATTAGAAAAATCAAAGGGTCTGTGTAAACACTATAGCCAACTAAAATGTATGGTGAATTTCACAAATCACCCCCCAAATTAATAAACAAGAGGAGTTGACGCTTTTTAATGATATCTTCCCTGAGGGACTCTACATATGGTAGAAGTATGTAAAGTTCCTCCCCAAGTAGCAATTTAAATTCTATAAGGTTTGTATAAACAGCTACAAGATATATCTTAAAGGATACTGAAAATCATATAACGGTCTACAAAACAATTATTTGATCCTTATACAACTAAAAAGGGCCCATTTTTATACAACTATTTGGTTGTATAACAGTTCTATTAAAAGTTTATATGACTGTTTAATACACATTTATACAACTCTTAATCGACTGTTTTATAATCATTTATACAGCTACTATAAAATGATTTAATAGTGTGTCATGTAGTCACATCTATAAAATGGGATTGAAGCGGCACTATGAAGGTCTTACAAAATGGTTTTATAATAATGCTGTTATTTCGAGCACACTGGAAACATTTTGTCATCTAGCAGTTTATAAGAGCATTTCATTTTTTAGTGAAGAATATCAGAACCAAATTATATTTCAATTTGCATCCTACATTTCATTTGTAGAAATGGAGACTTATCAAAACGACTTGGTCCGTTTGGGTGGACATCGATAGTAAAATAATAATTTCATTTGGATGGTTTAATTTTAATAGAACAAATTTTAATGCGCCGCAAATTTTACTGATATATTATAGGTATTGTGATGTTCAGAATGAAAATATTATTTAATAATTATGGTCACTAACTTTTATTAATAACGCAAATATTAGTGGAGGAAAATACAAACTTTTATTGAATTAATTTTCAATTACATCAAAACTGACAATAAAACTTCAATCTGACAATATTAAAAAAAAAATACAATTCTGAAACTAGTCATTGAACAAACAAAACCAACTTCAACCTTAGGGTAATGAATCTGGACTCCTTACATCCTCCCACCTTGAGTTAGTGTTAACTCAAAACATTATATCTAAATAAAAACAAAATTGACAATTTTTTTTTTTCAATAATTCAAAATTATCTATTCACTCCTAATCTCTTAGGCATTTTTACTTGTCTTCCGTATCTCGTTACTAGAGCCTCTTCATTTACTGAACTCTTTTCTTTATCTTGATTTTTCTCAGTTAATACTATCTTTTCCATTTTTTCTTGTATATTTTTCTGTTCACATGGTGAATTTATTTCCAATTGATAAATTCGTTGTATTGGTCGAATAATTTCTCCATTCGTAGTTTTCAATCTAACGACTCGTATTTCACCATCTTTACCAGGTATTGTTTGAATGATTTTAGCTAAAGGCCAATCTAAACGCTTTTGATTATCATTTCCGACAAGAACAATTTCACCCAATTCAACTTTCGATTTTTGATTTAAACTTGGTTGTTTTCTCGATAATTGTCCAAGATATTCGCTCCGGAACCGTCGACGCAAATCATTTCGCAGATTTTGTCGATATTTGAACCTTTTCCTTAGATCCATGGCCTCTATACAGTCTAAATCAGGTACTTCGATATTTTTTGGTTCCATTAAAAACATCGCTGGTGATAACGGTCTTGGTTCATTAATATCATCTGAATGATAGGTTATAGGTCTCGAATTAATGATTGCTTCACAATCACATAAAGTAGTACACATCTCTTCATAGGTTAAGCTTGATCTCTTGAGCACTTTACGCAGTAATTCTTTCATCACGCGTATTAATCTTTCCCACCAACCACCCCACCATGCAGCTGATGGAGGATTGAAGCACCATTCTATCTTCTCAACTGAACTATATTTCTTGATTTTGTCCCAATCAACCTTGTTCAAATAATTTTTTGTGCCTGTGAAATTCGTGCCATTATCGCTATAAATTATGGCAGGTCTACCTCGACGAGCAATAAAACGTCTTAACCCTTCTAAAAAAGCATCTGTAGACAGAGACGTAACTAGTTCCAAATGTACTGCTCGATAAACAGCACAAGTAAATAGACATATCCAGCCTTTTTGATTTTCTTTCAAATAAACTGGACCAGCAAAGTCGACACCTGATATTTCAAATGGCACTGCATCTTTCACCCTGTTTTTAGGTAATGCTGTAGGGCTTATATCAGCATGTGAAGCCTTAAATCTTTTACAAATAATACATTTATTTATAATTGTTCTTACAAATTTTCTACCTTGAAGTATCCAAAATTTCTCTCTGATCTCATTTAATACCGTTTGGACACCTGCATGTTGTAGTTTCTCATGATAATGTTTTATCAAGTTTGAAATAACAGAATGTTTTGGACTTAATATTATCGGCTCACGAAAATTAATATCATCGTCTCGATTAGCTATTAAAGTTTTTATTCTCAATAAACCATTTCCATCTGTGTACGCTCTGAAATCTTTAATTCGAGGATCTTGTTCTCCAGAAAAACATTCCCTTTGTACAAGTCGTAGTACAATCTTCTCAGCATTACCAAACTCTCTTGCAGAAAGTTCTCCTTGATTTCTAGATTTAACAGTAACTTGAGCATTATGAATAAATCTTTTCATCCAACCAAACATTCTTATAAGCTTAGTATATTTTGAAAAATAACTTAAATGCCATTCATCATTATTTTTCTTAATCGAGTCATCTTCTTCCATGTTGCTTAAATTAATGTTATCTTCAGATTTATTTTTACTCGCTGATTTCTTCAATTCGCTATTAATTTCCTCATTATTAATACAAAATTCACCGACAGGCCATTCTTCAGAGTTATAGAGCCAATCTGGTCCCTCCCACCATTTTGACTCAATCAAATGATTTGTTGTACAACCTCTAGAAGGTAGATCAGCTGGATTTAGAACTCCTGGTACATATCTCCAGCATTCAACATTTGTTATTTTACGAATTTCCTGAACACGATTCCATACAAATGTTGCCCATTGACTCTCTTGCTGTATCCATGTTAATACTGTCGTTGAATCACTCCAAAAATATATTTCTTGCTGGTTATAATTTATAGAATCAAGGACAGTTTTCATAAGTCTAGCACCAATTGATGCAGCAAGCAGTTCTAGTCGAGGAATAGTCATCTTTTTACTGGGAGATACTCTTGATTTAGCAGCAATTAATTGTATTTTTGTATCCTTCAAGGTCTGTGTTCTCATATAAATCACTGCAGCATAGGCTGCTTGACTAGCATCAACGAATACATGAAATGAAATTCTGTTTTCTGCTTCGCTATTACACGAAATCCAACGTGGAATCTTCACTTCTTTCAATAATTTCAATTGACAATACCATTTCTTGAAATTTTCTTCAATTTCTTGGGGAACTTCTACATCCCACTTTAAATCATTAATTCTCTGTAATAGTAACTTAGGGTATAATAGTACTGGACAAGCAAAACCGATTGGATCAAATATTTTATGACTGATTGATAAAATAACTCTCTTCGTTATTTTTTCTTGGACTGTTTCCGATAAATTTGAATATTTTAGCATTAATACATCTTCTCTTTTGTCCCATGTAAGACCAAGAATTGATGTCAACTGATTAGGCTCTACACAATGAGTGTACTCCCACCCTCGTAAATTAAAACCACCTTCTGCCATCAAAACCGTTGATTCTTCTTTGAATTGGTGTAACTCCTCGACAGAATCCATACTGGTTACACAATTATCGACATAAAAAGATGAAATTAATTTGTTTATTGATGCCAACATGAATTTAAATTTATCCTCTTGTGCTACTCGCTCTAAATGTAGTTTGATTGTAGCAGCTAATATAAACGGACTACTAGTTACTCCAAATACTACTCTTGAATGTCGTAAAACTTCAATAACATTATCTTCCTTCCACCACAAAAAACGTAAGACATTCCGATCTTTTGGAGTAACACTGATCTGTAAGAATGCCTTTTCAATATCAGATATTACTCCTATTTCCTTCTCTCTGAAACGTAAAAGCATAGAGGGAATTAATTCTATTAAATTAGGACCTGTTTCTAAGCATTGATTTAAAGATACTCCATTTTTAGATTTTGCTGACGCATCAAATACTGGTCTCAATCTTGTCGTACTATTTTCTTTTAATACGTGACGATGAGGAAGATAATGACCCCATGTGTTTTCTTCTTCAGCTGTAACTTTTTCAATTATTCCTTCTTCGAGCCATTTCATTAATACTTGATTATATTCTTCAAAAAGTCCTTCTTTTTTCAATTTTTCCGTCGTGATTTGTAATCTTTTTTGAGCTATTTCTTTAATTGATTGGAGATCAGGATGATTTTCTTTCCATGGAAGGCATATTTCATATCTTTTATCTTCATTGATGATTACTGTTTCACGAAATCTTTCACACATTTCTTGCTGAATTATTTTCTTCGAGTTTGTTTCAACCGGATCAGTAATTCCCATAACATCTAAACTCCATAAATTTGAAATATCAGCTTCTTGAATAAACATTGATGTTACAATTAAAGCCGCATCATTTTTACAATATTCTGTAGTTGGTTTCTTGCCCATCAGTGTCCAACCTAACCTTGTTTCAATAGCTGTCATTCCACACTCTAAATTATGTAAATTTCCAGTAGTTAATTTTCCGAGTACGTCCGCACCAATCAATATTTCAATAGGATCAGAGCTTTGACCTACATCAGTTAGTACAATATTTTTGTTTAATAATTCTTGAATCCACGGTCCATTATTGATGCTGGAAACCTCACGACAAATTATATCCTGATCAAACGCCATAAAATTACAAGCGTATTCATTATTCAAACCTTTAAGATGGATTAGATAACCTTTATGATCTTGCGGTTTCGTTCTTGTTCCTCCAAATAATAAATGAACAACTTGATTTTCACAATGTAGTTGATATTTCATTTCATCTGCTGCTCGCTTTGATATATATGATCGCTGTGATCCACTATCCATTATTGCTCGTACAACTCGTTCTTTAGTATCATTTCTTAATATCACACGTACGGTTTGAAGGCAAACTTCTGGTATCAACGATACATTAGCCAAGTTAGCTTCTTGATTGTATTTATTTGAATTTTCTTCAACTGCTTCTTTCGTTGGTTTTTCCTGATTCAATATTTCTCGACATAACAATATCGAATGTTTCTTGCCACACCATTGACATTTTGAATTAATTTTACATGCTTGAGTATTGTGACCTGGAATCAAACAGTTGAAGCAACAATTTTTCTCTTTAACAATGTTCCATTTCTCGTCCAATGCCATATGTTTAGCTTTACAACATCTTGAACTACGATGATCTTCACTGCAAAATATACATGGATAGGTTTTAATGTTTTGCTTGACATTTTTACCTTCTCTTGTAAATAAACCAGTAGCTGTTGGAATATCAATATCATTTGTCGATTTTACTTTTTTCTTTGCAAATTTAAAATTATTCGTATAACTCGATTGTTTGCTGCTATTTAAATTAAATCCACTGACAGCCATACGCAGTCTTTCTTCATTTTCTACTTCAGCTTGCAAAAACTCAGTCAACTTGGTTAATCTCTCATCGATGCTGTCGCTTTTAATTGCAGTTGCTTGTCTTTGCCATGTTCGGATCAATTCTTCTGGTAAAGATGATTCAACTAATGGATATAACATGGCTGCACATTTATCTTTAGTGACACCAAGTGATTCCAGAGCACGTAATTGCGCCTCTAACTTATCGTAAATTTTTGCCAATGAAGTTTGTTCATTAGATTTTACAGCATTACTAATTACTAGTGTTAACAATTCTCTTACATATACTTCAACTAGTAATTCATCTTTACCAAAACGACTTTTTAAACTGTTGATAACCTTATCATAGTTTTGACTTGTTGGTGGAAAACTGTTGACTAAATCTGCAGCTCTTGAATTTGTTATCATAGCTTGAATTAAATACTGGAACTTATCTTCTTTTGTGATACTATTATCTTCATGAATATTTTTAAATTGACTCCAAAATTGTAACCAGTCTTTTAAATCGCCTCCGAATTTTTTCAATTCAATCTTAGGTAACTTGAATCTCCTTTGAGAATCTGTATTACCAGTAGCTGCTACTTGCTGATGCATTAGTTTTTGATCTGATTGATTCTGTTTATTCATTTTATTAGCTTCAATTTTTGCACGTAAATATTTACTTGTATATTCAACAGCTACCTCATATTCATCCTCCATCATTTTCTCATGATCATCTTTTTCAGCTGTTAAATCCACCATAGCTTCACAAATTTTAGTATTTAATGTATCCAATTCAAAAGATCTGGCCTCCAGTATTTGAAAAGTGACTTGAACATCTTCAACCACAGGTTGCTCTTGATGTATTTCTTCATTAAATGCTGATAACGCTCTTGTAAATGCAGCTCTCGCAGCTTTTCTGCTCCTTTTTAATTTGGCTAATATTGCGTTTGACATTTTATATAAACCAAATTATCAACTTTCAATCGTAATCACAAAAAATAAGTCCTGTCACGGTCGCCACAAATGTGATGTTCAGAATGAAAATATTATTTAATAATTATGGTCACTAACTTTTATTAATAACGCAAATATTAGTGGAGGAAAATACAAACTTTTATTGAATTAATTTTCAATTACATCAAAACTGACAATAAAACTTCAATCTGACAATATTAAAAAAAAAATACAATTCTGAAACTAGTCATTGAACAAACAAAACCAACTTCAACCTTAGGGTAATGAATCTGGACTCCTTACAGGTATATATTTGGCAAGAAAATGAAGCGCTTCAATTCTGGTTAAGTTTCAAGTAGATTCCTAAAAAAAATAATAAAATAGAATATCCTGAAATACTTTTTTTTTAGATTTCAATAGTTTATCACTTCATATGGATATTCTTTCACAATATAATTCTCTAAATAATGATAAAGTCACATTTTTCAATATAGTTTCATGTTTCCAACTCAATTGTTCATAATGGCGGCGATAGCGGTACAAAAATTGCTTATTCAAACATGGCGATTTATAATACAACAATTTCATCCCAAAGAAATGCCTTAAACAATATTGTAGAATGGAACGGTATACGATAACTGTTTTATAACGAAAAATATTCAAGCACTATACAACTAAAAAGTGTTTTATAATGCAACGCAATTGAATGCTATACAATATTTATTATACAACATTATACAGCTTTAAAAAGACAAGCTTGAGTAACTATTTTATAATGTTGTAGCTGTTAGTTATGTAGTATATTATAGAACTCTTATACGATAGGTATAAGATTCTTATAAAAGGATATTTCTAATATTGTATAAACTTGCTTATAAGGTATTATATCATTTTAAAATAAATGATCGTATAATGCCTTATAGCATATATTGTAAAAGTAACTATAGAATCATTTAATACAACAATTTTCTTTAAAAAACAAAATTATCGCAACAGAAGGCTTAATAAAAACAAACAGTCCCTAAAACAACGCTATTCGAATGTTATACAACAATTCAGTCCTCTTAGAATTCCATTTTGCTAGTTGGGATAATGACTCACCCGTATAGTCCTGGCTACCATCTGAAAATGTAACTTTCTAAAGAAGACAGTTTTTGACAATTTCTATGATAAGAGACGTCCAAACTATTTACTCTGTAATGAAGGTGGATTCATGCTAGAAAATATTTAAACTAATATTAATTTAAAACTAAAACTAAGAAGATAAAATCATGTCATTTTTTAATTTAAATCTCAATTTCTTAGTTTCTTGGGAGGAGCAGCAAATATGTGGTTAGATAAAGTAGAGATCATACAAAAATATTTTTTGAAAATAATGATAGGAAAAAATCGTCTTTATTCATCTGATCTTGTATATAAAGATTCCAAAATTCTTGACATGAGGCAGAATTTTTTTTCTAAAAATAGCTACATTTTTTTACAAGAATAATACTTTTATAAATATATCCCATAATTACTTAACCAGAATAGAGTAGAAGAATCCACAGCACGTAAAGCGGTAGGTCAGAGATGCTACATGTTTCTAGGTCCTAGAATCTATAATTTACTTCCAGTAAAAATAAAACTATCGAAATCACTTAAACAATTTAAAAGTAGGATTATTAAATATATTTTAGAATCTGGAAGAGAAAAGTGTAAATTCGACTTTAAATAAAAATTGAAAATTCAATATAAAAAAAAATTATAATCATAAATATATTTCATAAAAACACATATTTGTTTTTTTTTTAAGTAGGTACCTATATAAAAGATTTTGTATTGTTTTATTATTGCAATATTGTATTGTATATAATATTGTAATATTGTATTGTATATTATCATTTTGATGTATTGTATTTTATTATTGTAATATTGTGTTTTGTAATTGTAATTGTAATTTCAAGATTATTTATTTGAGTGAACAAATTTTAAATAATGTTATACTTATGTACTACTACACTTAATGACCACGGACAGCCTTTGGCTTTGTGGTGTCTAGTGTTTGTTTGTATTGAAGAATAGAGAATTGGAATTTCTTATAATTTATTATGTAAATGTAATATTACAAATAAACATATTATTATTATTATTGTATGAGCATGTACGTGTAATGTAGATGTCCAAGCAAGAAACTAGGAAATTAAGATTTAAATTAAAAAATAACTTAACTTTTTGTATACTTTTCACACGATATAAGTAGGTATTTTTAGGTGGACAATATTTCATTCAAAACAAATTTATTACATCGAATAAATTAGCACACACACATACATATCCTAAATAGGTAATTTCTCATTGTATATAATGACTTATTATTGTTACTTCATGCTTATTATATAATTCAATATTTACACTGAATATCTGCGAGACGAACTTTTTTTCAAGAATTTCTAACCGTCCTTGACCCTGCAAAATACTTTCAATTATTTTAAAAACTGATGAACACATTTTTATGCATAAGAGTCCAAATACTTTCAGCTTCAGAAAATCTCAGAAAAAACGCATGGAAACTTGATGCAGATTTTACTAAAAATATTGGCAGTGTTATAGTACAGAGTGTTGTGTGATGAAAATAATTTGATTCACAAGAGACTTTTTTGTGCCCATATAATAAAGATTAAATTTAATGAAATTTTAACCAAGTTAAAAAAAATATGATTTTGATAATTTTGCAGCAAAAAAGTTCTACCATTTATAATGTATCCTCTTACATATTTAGGGGTCTATTCTGTTACTCTTTCTCTAAAATTTAGAGGCCGTTGATAGTATATTGTGTCACAAGCGCAAAAAACATGCTTTAGCAGCCCAAGACTATTAGTCCAAGATCCCAAAGCGATAAGACATAACTTATTTTCAAATAGATGAAATGTTAGGTTCTCAGTAGCATCTCGTGTTTCTTTGAATACCTGTGTGTTTGTGGAGCTAGCCTGAGGACACCTGAGCAGGTATCAGGTGAGAAAGGTAACTAAAAATGATAGTTACTTTACTTAAATTTGCATGTCTGATTTTTATATATGTTTTGTAGAATAATACTCTAAAGAGGTATCATAAAGTGTCAGACACTTTCCATGGACCAAAACTTTTGTCAGACGCTTTAAAGCTCCACAAAATATAGATAAACTTTATTAATTTTCACATGTCTGACTTCCAAAAATGTTATCAAGGCAACTATTACTAAGTTATAATTCGTTAGTCAGACCAATTTTAATGACCGAACAGCCCCTAAACATAAAATTTATCCGCCAGGAATATGACTGCGAGAGCACTATGAATGCGTTTCAGAGCGAGTGAGACGTCTATAGAAACTCGGTTCCCCTTCTTTTTTATATATTAACTCACAGGCTCAGTCTTATGTGTATGTGCCCTTCATGCACAACGTATAGTATTCATTATAGTTCGGATCTGTTGGAGCTCATAATATATAACTTAGTAATAGTTGCCTTGATAACATATTTTTTTTTATTAGAATTTAAGTGCCTCGACAACTATGGCCATTAGCACTGTACAAAGACAAAAGGACATATTATAAATACATACACTATCTTAAAACATGAAATATGTAAAATAATCGGTGAAATATCAATCTAGTTTATATTTTGTGGTAGAGGTTAGTTGATTTGAGGAATTTCAATGTCTTTGGGATTTCAGCATTGCAGTTTAAAAGCTCTCTCAGGTTTGGTGTTAGGTCTAGGCGCTTGTATGTAATGGTGTATTCCTGGCAGTCTGTGAGAATATGTTTGACGGTTAAAGCACTATTGCAGTGACGGCAGACGGGAAGGTTTTCAGAAGACATCAAGTAACCATGTGTGTATCTGGTATGGTTGACCCGCAATCGTCTAATGACAGCAGCTTCTCTCCTGGTTAAGAAATCGAGGGAGAGACAGCCGATTAATGGTTGTAAATCATAAAGGGCTGTTTTGCTGTTTTGCCAAAAAATTTGCCAGGACTCCTTGACGGACTTTTTGAATCATAGTTTCATGTCATCTGGGAGCTGGAACGTTGTTGTGGTAATGGAAGAAGAGGCTTCTTTAGTATGGTGGTCAGCGTTTTCATTGCCAGTAATTCCAATGTGAGATGGGAGCCAGATAAGACAGACTGTTACATCACGAGCTGAGAGAGTTTGATAGATGTCATGAATGTTTTGAACTATTGGATGGTCAGTAAAGATATTATTGAGTGAATTAGTTGAGGAAAGTGAATCGGTACAAATGGCGACGCGCTTGACAGAAGAGATTAGCTTGAAAGCTTGGAAGATGCTATACAACTCACCAGTGTGAACGCTACATGTTGAGGGCAACCGATAGGAACCTATTAGTTAGTGGTTGGTTTGTGGCGGAGCAGCCAACACCAAAAGAAGTTTTTGAGGCGTCTGTGTAGAGAACTACATCATATGGTGTTTTTTTCTAATATTTCCAAAAATGCTTTTTTTATAATTATGTTGGGCGATTCATGTTTATTGAACTTGGCAAGGGAGGTATTGAATAGAGGAAGTTGTTTAGCCCAAGGAGGGATATGAGGTTGGGGAAGCGGAGTGGTCATTGAAAGGTCGGTATTCTCAAGTAATGGGAGAAGAAGATGGGCAATAGATTTTACGCTACGTTTGGAAGTAGTATTGGAAGGATGATGTTGAGACATTGATGTAAACAAAGAGTAAACAGGGTTAGAAGGGTTAGAAGATGTTGATGCAGCGTATGAAAGGAGGAGGGATTGACGTCTTAAGAACAGGGGTGGCTCATTTGCTTCACAGTATAGACTAGCAGCTGGACTAGAACGGAAAGCACAGAGAGAGAGTCGAAGGTCTGTATTGTGAATAGAGTTCAGTGAGTCTATGGTGGATTTGGAGGAAGACATGTAAATAAAGCTGCCGTAGTCTAGCTTAGAACGGATGAGGGATCTGTAAACTCTTAATAAGGTATTTTCGTCGGATCCCCAGTGATAATGGCAGAGAGCTTTGATGATATTAAGTCTTTTAAGACAAATGCCTCTGAGTGTGTTCATATGAAGTTTACAATTAAGCCGAGAGTCGAAAATTGATCCAAGAATTTTGCAATAATTAACAGCAGGTAACAGGGAGTTATTAAAGAAGATTAGCGGTGTACCGGATGGGCATCTTCTGCTAAACTTTATGACCTTCGATTTACTTGGAGATAAGGAGGGATGTAGGTTGTTGGCTCTATCTTGCAGCAAATTTACTGCGTTTTGTAAAAGTTTGCAGATGTTGGAAACAGATTTTCCATGGCAGTAGACAATTCAATCATCAGCATATTGAACATATTTGATGGGAGTAGGGAAGTTGGCGCATAAGTCGATTAGTGATAGTTGACTTGATAACATATTTGGAAGTCAGACATGTGAAAATTAATAAAGTTTATTAATATTTTGTGGAGCTTTAAAGCATCTGACAAAAGTTTTGGTCCATGGAAAGTGTCTGACACTTATGATAGGTACTACTCTAGAATATTATTCTACAAAACATTATATGAAAATCAGGCATACAAATTAGAGTAAAGTAGCTCTTATTTTCAGTAACCTTTCTCACCTGATACCTGCCCAGGTGCCCTTAGGATAGCTCCACAAACACACAGGTATTCAAAGCACACGAGATGCTACTGAGAACCTAACATTTCATCTATTTGAAAATAATTTATTTATTCATCACTCTGGGATCTTACTGTATATTAGATGCACGAGCAAGCGGGTCGAAACGAGGGCAGCTGATTGTTAAGGGCTGCTAAAGCGCTTCCTCCATAGGTGACACATAACTGTTTTTCGCCTACCGAATAAACCAAAAAATGATATAACAAAAAACTTTGACATTCACTGTTGTTTAATTAAAAAATTCACGTGAAACGTCAAACGCGTTATGAACTTGCTTTGAAAGTTTATGACAGCTTTGACATTTCAAGAGATTACCCAATTTTCAAATAAACCTTCGTTAATTCCTGAGTTACAACCTGTAAAAAAAATCATGGAACACCGGATACCCTGTATATGTGGTTACATATTAATACTATAATCTACTCTATTTAAACTACTGTTTCAAGGGTAACAATTTTTGTAAAGTGTGCATAAATAAATCCCACTGTAATTACAGTTATTATTCAGTTTTAATACCTGGTATATTTCAAGTACTAATTAAAATTTTAGTACGATTTAAAAATTTATTGCTAATTGTTGTTACAACAAGACGTGCTAGTTCACGTACCATGAAATCATGTGTTGAATTTCAAATCGCTTGAAATATTTATTTTTGTTTTAATTAATGCACATAATCATTGGTTATTTAACGATTAAATAGTGTTATAGTGTGTAAATTTAGAAGCTGGGTCGACAAAATGCAATTTTCCGATAAAAGAACCCATGATAGATAGATTTTATGAGGTGGCTTTTGGCCTATTCCACTGCTACCTTTTCAGTTCCATTGTGATCCTCTAGATTACATTTTCCAGCCTGACTCTTTAAAAAAAATCTATTAGTGTAAAGACTGAACCTTTCATATAGCTCTTTGCCAATGGCTTTTCTTCGCCTAATGCAAAAAACTGCACATTTGCCAGGCTATCGCATTGACATAAAATGTGCTCTGCGGTTTCTTCTTCTAGGTGACAAAACCTGCACATATCTTCGTTTGTCAATCCCATCAGCTTTAAATGCCTATTGAGCTTACAATGCCCCGTTAACAAACCCACTATAGCTTTGACAGTTTTCCTATCTTTGGCCATCAGATCTGCTGTAAATTTTGGCGAGTGTTCTACTATGAACTGTTTCGCTTGCCTCTGTCCTCCACCATTTCAGAGATTTGTGAGCGACCCACTTCTTTGTTCCTATACTTGTTATGGTTTTTGCAACGCCGCAGAAGGGTTCCGGCCCAACGAATGTCATTGATGAGCCTTTCATCCGCTTTTTATTTGCCTTTGTGACCCTCGTGCCCCGGTACTCAGGCTAACGTAACATTGCTACGCTCATCCAGTGTGTTTAGGGCCTGCACACACTGCCATACTTGCTTAGAATTGGCCTCTACGGAGTTATGTTCCCTTCTGTCTTTTAATTTCTTCCACACAGTGGTGAATCGCCGTCATTTCCGCCTGGAAAATTGTGACATTCCTTGATAGGCTTACTGGGAAGACTATCCCTTTGCTTTAGCTCCTACGCCATCTAACGTCTTTGACTCACTTGTTTACACCAGTTGTCTACCATATTTAGAGCTATCTGCATTCTTTCCAGCAAACTAACTTTTGACCACAATTACTATGTCGTCGGCGTATCCTAGATAATAAAAATCTTCCTTGGACAACTCATTGAGGAGATCGTCTACTAAGGTTGCCCATAGTAGTGGTGAGAGAACTCCTCCCTGTGGGCATCCTCCACCTGCTATTGATTTGATGGCAGCTTGACCCAGGCTTTTATCCATCTGTATATCACAGCAGGTGTGCCTTGTCTGCTCATTGCGTTTATCAGTGAGTTGGTAGTAACATTATTGAATGCTCCCTCGATGTCAATTTATTTTGAAATATGCCTATTCAGATCATCCAAAGCTGAGTCCGTACATTTTCCAGGTTGGTATGCATATTAACGATTGCTTGTGTGATTTTGTGTGATTTTTGGGGTGACATTCACTGAGACCTAAAAGGTCTATTGTGCCCCCAACGATTGCTTAGAGGGTTATCTTTTAGCACTTCGTCTCTTATGTACCTGTCCAGAAGCCTTTCTGACGTTTTTAGTAGAAAGGAGAACAGGCTTATTGGTCTATATGACACCCATGACACATGCTGCTTGGTGTCATATACAATATAAAATATTTCTACCAGAGAATTTACTTTTTTAAACGAAAGTATATATTGTATAGATTACTTTCCTAGATTTGTGAGAAGATTCCGCTCGAGCTTGCAAGCATAGCTTGGAGCACATGAAATGCAACAGTCTTTCGTCTATAACTTTTTTAGATTTAACTGTACAAAAAAAAAATTGTGGGTATCAAAATTGTAGGAAAGTTTATACCTTATAAGATGTCGTAATGCAATATTTGAAAAAATAATTTTTCAACCCTTAATTTTTGAAAAACTAAAAAAAAAAATGTTTGCAAAATAGTTTTATTCTAATAACAAGATGGAGATGGAATCAAGTGTACAATGAAATGTTGATTTTTAATTTCAGGATGATTCTACGGATGATGTTTCCAATCCTGCAACATCATCATCCAATATACCGTTGAAATATGCTTAGGCTGTTAGAACCTACGAAAGTAGTAGACCGACACCCTATTAAATATGACAAAGAAAAAGATGTTACCGACGATCCTTTGGCCACCATAAAAACGGGCGATAAGGTCCAGAAACAAATTTATTCAGTTAGCAGGTCAGTGTTTTTACCAAGGGTCTCACTCAAGACTTGCACTTTTTCTCCTGATGACACTTTAAATGGTGGAGGGTGAGTGATACATTTTTCTCCGTATTTATCTTTAACGTGTAATTTCCTTTATTTCAGGATTAATCCGCTTTTTCTGGATTGTACCGGATCGAATTCCGAACAAAAATACCATAGAGGTAGTCGTTCCAGAGAAAAATCCTCTTCATCCGGATACGGAGATAGTTATACGGGAAGCGGACATGATCAGTATCAGGAACATCTTAAATTAATGGAAGAGATGGGAGTGTTGATTGAACAGAATCCTGCTTTTGTGAGGTCTATAAAAATTGCAACGCGTGGAGTTAAAAATAATAAAACTGTGCCATTTCATTCTACGTCTTCATGGGATACACTCACGACTATTCCAGAAGGTAAAAGTATCAACGTTTATTTTTATTTCAATTTATTCCCTGGAGATGTATTTTTCCTTAAATCAGCCTATTAATCGCTTGTTTTATTGTAAAACAAATTTTGCAGCAACATAAACCGCCAACAGCCTTTCCATGGATTTTAATTGATATTACTTTTTAGTTATTAAGATTTTCGAAAATATTGTTAGTGGAACTTGGGATAGTCTTTTCCAGCTTTTATTTACATAAAACTTACAGGGGAAAGTGACTGATGACATCAGTTTTTTGATAAAGTTAATTTTTCCCTAAAATAGTGTATCAACACTATAAAAAAAACTACCAAAAACTTTGAAAAATGTAAATATAGAGCTAAAATTTTCATGAGGCACTCTTTAACTCTTCAGTTTCTGAGGAGAGTCTCAGAAACTAGTAGTTCCTTTAGTCCTATTTTCCGGAGGAATTTTAGGATGTCTGCAGGCTTCAACTTGTAAATGTTCCTCTTCTATCCAGTAATCTCCCAGGTGCTGTGCTCTAGGATTCTGAAGTGCTGTGCAGTTGGAAAGTATGTGGATGGAGGTTTCTTCTTCCATGTCACAAAATCTGCATTCTTCTTCCTCCACTATTTTGAGCTTTTTCAGGAGCCGATTCAGGCTACAATGTCCCGTTAGGATCCCTGTTAAAATTCTTAGCGCAGTTTTACTTTGACTTATGCATTCCTTTGATATCAACAGGTTGTAGTCACCCACAAGAGTCTTTGATTGTATAAGCCCTACTAGATCTTTCCAATGGTCAGATCTTCTCTTTTTCTCGGCTTCACTTATTTCTTCCAATATTACATTGGGGCTGATTCCGCAAAAGGGTTCAGGTCCCCAGAAAGGTATTTCAGTCCCCCTCTTTGCTAGTTCATCTGCTATTTTATTTCCTTCTATTCCAGTGTGTCCTGGAATCCATAGTAAGGTGACTATGTTGTTTTCGCTTAATTCATTGAGTTTGTCTAGGCATTTCCACGCCATTTTGGAACTGATTACACAAGAGCTCAGTGCCTTAATGGCTGCTTGACTATCCGACATTAAGATTTCCACTTGAAAGATACTTGGGGTTTTCCCAAGCTTTCAGAGTGTTTGGTTCCTGGCCCGAACACTCCTATCCCAGTTCCTATTGCTTTTGAGCCGTCTGTGTATCATTGAATGGCATTCTTTCCAAGTCTGGTAATGGTATTTGGATCCCATCCCTTCTTGCTGCTTAATTCCGTAACGAATTTCTTTGAAATGTTATACTTTTTCATCATACCGTCTTGTGGCATGTCCCAGGTTGTCTGATTGCTAAGAAGTGAGGAGGTGTTTGTTTTTAATGATTCGCTCTCTACTTAGTCTGAATCTGGTTCTTTTTGCAACGCTTTTCACCACTATGTGGTGAGGTTGAGAATCACTTACATGGCTGCCAGATTTCTGCACACCATTAGAGCCATTTTTGCCTTGTATGTAATCTCCTTTTCGTGTTTGTTCCACAAGAGTTTACTATCTAGAGTTAAACTGAGATACTTGACTTCTTGTCTCCATCCAATCTAGTTCCTATCAAGTTTTATGGTTTGAGTTTTATTTTCTTAGTGAAGGGTCGTGAGATACAATTGTTAGCATCTGCCTGGTTATATTCAAAAACAATATCATAAACGGGGGGGGGCTTCACTCGGCAAAGTAGAGGGCAGCAAAAATATTTGGAAGAAAAATACCTTTACTACGCTATATCTCATAAAATTTGGATGTAAAATTATTCCTTTGTGGTAAAAACCATGCTGAATCAATTAGAATAAAGTACAGATTACTAAGATGAGTAGTTTGGGAGATATTGATAAAAGTATGTAGTAGTAAAAGGAGAATAAAAAGTGAGCTAGAGCTATAAGGCTCTTATTTTATTTGGGTGGATAAATTCGTATTCTATGGGGTTGATTCGGGTAGTGTAGAATTTTTTTCAACCCAATAAAATCAAAAATAGAAATTTTCTGGTTTTTTTCCCTTGCAAAAATTTTTTTCATAAAATATTTTCCTGGATGTGTATTTTGTCTTAAATATAAGCTTTCGAATCGATGATTTCATCACAAAATGAATTAAGTAACAGCAAGATACAACCAGCAGCAGTGTGGTATTGTTTTTGGAATGGTTTCAATTCATATTTCTTTTCAATTTTTGAAAATAATTTAGGTGGATTTTGGGATCGTCTTTTCAACCTCTCCTTTGCAACTGTTTTCAGGCGCCACATCTGAAATATAATTTCTCAGTGATTGCCGCGTGTCTTTTCAACTGCTTGTTTGCAACAAATTATTGACCAATGGTACGCCAAAAGTCACAGGTTTTTTGTAGGCAAAAACTCAATGCATCTACTACAATAGGCTCTCTTCCTGGTCGTTTAGGTTGGGTTAGGTAGTTTACCTCGATTTTCTATGTGTTATTTTAGGTGTGCAGCGCTGACCTATATTGCCTATCAACAAGTTTTCCAAAATCTGTCAAATTATTTTCAATTTATTGTCAATCCCCACTACTGAAACATCTCTACATCAAATTCGAATGAATGAACAAAAGTATTAGCCAATCCAGATCACGTGACCTGATATGGCCGTGCAGGGCAAACAATTTAGACAGATAGGTTAGTTTTGTATTGTCTATTCAGTCATAAACAGTGCTCAAGACTTTTTAGTCGAGTTTATTAGTATATTTTGCTTCAATTTAATACATTTTATTAGTGTTTAGTATATTGTTCATTTGATTAGTATTTTTTATTTAGAATATATCACTTTTCTCCGTTTTTATAAATATTGTTATAGAACAAAACTGAACAAAATGCCTCCTACATACAGCCTGATATTTGATTTTTTATTCTCTATTGATTGCTGCTAACCACATTTCTCTACGCTTCTTACTTAATTAATTCATTCTTGTGCACCAAAAATGTGTTCTTCAAAACAGCTGGGACCTTAAAAAAGCTCCTTTGGTCTCGGTTTGAACGGCTCCCACAACCGACTACAATACAACATGTTGGTATTTTGAAGTAGGTGTTTCACTCCTGAAAACCGTAAGCATAAAAGTTAAATACTGCAGGTGATATCTTCCAATTCAAGCAAGTGAAATTTTAATGCCAGCAATTTCATAAAAGTTTCACTTTCATTATAATATTGCATATGTTTTAGTCAGTGTGTACTTACCCGTTAATATTAAATAATAATTCTTGATAGTCTAAAAACCACTAACAAAAAAATAATGTTCTTATATAGGTACACAACCGAAAGTTGGTCCTAAATTGATATACCCAGCTCAAAAGTTTTATAAAACTGAACTTTTTTTGTATATTATTAGTATAGAGACACCAAAGCAAAATAAAAGCACCTTTCTCCAAAATAAACACTTATGTATACCAAAATCCACGGTCTACAATGTATTAAATCACATTTGTTTGCCACGTCAGTAAAGTGTCTTTATCGGACTCGCCTGTTATTTGCCACGCTTCGCTCGTCTCATAATTTCAGACTCGTCCGATAAAGAATCACTTTACTGCCTTGGTACATAAATAACTATTATCGCCAACCGTCAGTAAAGCCGTCAATTATCAGATTGATTTCCGGAAGTAAACAAACAGTTTACCTTCCTTCACTTTATCTGCCGCATTTGCGGCAGGTAAAATGACATATGCGGCAGGTAAAGTATTTTGACTTTGACATTACTCGAAAATCATCATCTGTCAGTGTCACGCTTCTCCCTATTACGGCTCGATAATAGTTTTCTGGCGATTTGTTTATAACAAATTATTGTTGGAACTCCTTTGACTCCAGGAATTAACTTTTATAATGCTTCAGGGTATACCTTCAATTTAAATATAACAAATAATAAGTAGATTTTTTCTATATGTGCTGTTTACTTTTTCATAATAAAATGCAATGAAATATACCTCAGTTTCTTATATTCTGAATTCTGAGCAGTTGGCGATAAAATTTTGTATGCACCACGTCAGTAAAGTGTCTTTATCGGACTCGACTGTTATTCGCCTCGCTTCGCTCGTCTCATAATTTCAGACTCGTCCGATAAAGAATCACTTTACTGCCTTGGTACATAAATAACTATTGTTTGAAGATATTTTAATTCGTATATCGTGTGTCAGGAAGTTCAACTCTTCAAAGTAAGCTCCAAAGTGGTGAGTTCAATTTATTGTGATTAACTTCCATTTTTTAATGGTTAGAAGTAATACCTATTTCATAATTGTCGAATATATCAAATAAAATTGAGTTTTTTTTGTTGTATTCATTGACATATATGTCGATGGTTTTATTAGCACGCTCAGCAGAATTACGAACTGATGGATCACTTTGTTGGGATGAACGCGACCATTGATTTGTATCATCGGGATTTAAGGCTTTATACTGCAACCACTCAATTATCGTTGATTTTTTCCATCTTGTGGGAAGCTTCTCGAATAATCGAGAATGATAGCTGGCGTTATCCATTACAATAACTGAATTCTAAGGGATGTATTCGATCATTTATTGGAAATATTCCTAAAAAACATCAGCCGTCATTTCTTTGTGGTAGTCTTTGCTTGAAGTAGATTGAAATTCCAATAATCCTTGATCCAAAAATCCGTTTTCTCTGCCTATAGTGTTATAATAAGCCTGCGTCCCTTTCCAGAGGGAAGTCTTAATCCTGTTGACCAGCCCTCCATGACAGCTTGTCGGGAACACAGTATATTTTTTCTATACGGTGTATTCTTCATTTAGCCAGGTTTCATCCAAATAGAAAATATTCTTACATTAGTTGTGATATTTTCGGATTGAGTATTCTCGTTTCCAGCAGACAATACCCGGCCTATCCATAAGAAAATATTTTCTGTTCTGTTTTTCCCACCGAAAGTTCAGTCCATAAAGAATAGGCATGACATTATCAAAAAATCGTCGATATAATGGTTTTAGGGGAAAGTTCATATTAAAAAAATTCAAAACACTGCTAAGTTTTATTTTAAAAATTCAGATTATTAAGATTTTCAATAAAATAAAACATTAAAATACTGCAATCGGCCATTTTGACTGAAACACCAATCACAACGCACGACGTCACGCTTAGGTAAACTCCGCTGTCAGTCAATACTCTATACACTCATTCTCTGTGTTTTGTTGTTGTGAATACTATACTGATTACGCATTTGGATTGATATTTTATTATTTCACGTGTCGTCTCCACTCTAGAATAACAATGAAACCAAGTTTTGTTAAGGCAAATAGCTCAAATTTGCCCAGGATTGATGTAATGATGTTGGCAACAAATCAAGAATTTTGCTCGTCTGAGTTTAGAAACGTGAAAACTTCCTTACAACCAACTTAGATATAATCAAACTAGTTTTAATCTCATGCGAGTTTGTTTAACTTTCATAGGTTGGCATATGAATTTATGGGGCATACATCCTGGTTTCATACGTACCTGTGATACTGACCCCATTACATGATACTGCATATAATTTTCCATATCATTTGGCAACTGCAAAAAGAAAAGTAAACGATTAAAGTTGATAACAAGAATTATAGACAAGACCAAAACAGACATTACCTCAATAAATTAGTTTTTCCATAGCCTCAATATTTCAACTATTTCACGTCAAACAAACAAAGTTTGAGAAATATAAATATAACATAAATATAACATACTCACATCAAAGTGGTCTTCACAGAAATAAAGTGGCGAATTCGTGACTAAGTCGTTCGGGTTTCGCCTTGCGAGCTTCAACCACTTATCTCTTATTATTTTCTTGTTTGGAACATGTACAAACACTTTGTTGGGTGTTCTTATTGATGTGTTTTTACACTGCGGTACTGCACACCACTCAATAACTTTGGAATTCATTTTTTGTGACACGAATTAATTTAATGTTTTGCTTACTTTCTTCGTACGCATAGGCTAGACTGTTTTGTGCGCATAGACACAATGACATGTTTACCTAGGCGTGACGTCAGAGCCGACGCCATGACACCCGCGAGCTGTTTTCACGCACTTTTTGAAAAATATCAGTAAAATGGCTTCAAACTTTGTTAAACTTAAGTTTATTACCGAAATAAAGGTTTTTTCGTAAATAGTGAATGTGTAACCACATGACGGAAGAGTATTTCAAAATCTGTAGTCACGACAGGTTTTCGTCATTATGTGCGGCTTGCACAATCTTGTTCAATGTTGGTAGTTCTTTTGTGAAATACATACCATGCACATTCAACGAACACTGTTTTTAACATCGTCGTCAATTTCTAATGGTTTCTTCCCCGGGTGAGGAATAGGTTCCAACATTTTCTCTTACGTAAAAATCTATAAATCGTTGATTCTCCTACCCCTATCATATTGGCACAGTTCGTAATTATGTCGCTAACAGAACTTGTGGGGTTTTGGTGCACAAGAGCATCATAAACGTTCAGAATTAATTTTTTTTCCCGCAAATATGCACCTTTGCTAACTCGTTGAATAGGAATTGGAGAAAAACTTGAACTTGAAGCCATCTTAATTAGACGAATAGACGTTTCTTGCTAGTTGTCGAATACTAATTACTTCCAATTTTATTTTATACAGGAACATAGATTTAAATATTAACAGGAAACTGGGTTGTACCTGTATAGGTTACGGGGCACGTAGTTCAGTCGCGCCTATGGCTTACAACTATTTTATGGTCCGAACCCCCCCCCCGATCCGTGCTATCCCATTAGGACAGACTTAAGTTAGGAGTATAGTTTTAATTTTAGTTTTAATCAACCAATCCCACTGGTTGAATAAATAATGTCAAAATAAATGCGTACTACCTTAAGATTTCACATTTAATATTTATTTAGGTAAAGTTGATCTTCCAGTGCCAAAACCGATTTGGCCATTGCACGATAAGACCCTGTTGGACCAATACGATTCCATAGTGGACGAGGCTTTGCTACTTTACACAAGCTTAAATTACCATCCCGAAAAGGCTAAATCAATTGAAACTTACATCGATATGTCTGTCAAAGACTTGCTCCTGGAAATACTAAGCGGTATCAACGAAACTCTCGAAGGTAAGTTTATCTTGACGTTTAAACTTTTATATTTTTTCCACTACTAGTTGTGAAGTTGACAATTATTGCTTCTTCTAGCCAACTGAGAAGTTGAATATCTCTATTAGTGGTTAATAATGTTTTCTATTATCAACCTAGGTCAATAATGGACAAATTCAAATATTTTGAGAGTCTAGAGATAGTAGTTTAACAAAAACTTGTGCAACATAATTTTGTATACTCAGGAGATTGTCTTTAACATATTTGCTGCTTGAAATTACCCATCAAGATAAAATTGTTTGAATAAAAAGGCTATTAGTTTAAAATTCGCGCTCAACCAAAAATGACTGATGGAGTACGTTCATAATATATCGAAAACTGACAGTGTACTTGTCAGTCAGACGACGGAGTAAACGCTTCTCGTAGTGCGTTTGTAAATTATTTTTAATTTTTGTCTTAAATTTGGCTAGTAGTGGAAAAAATTGTATATACACCATGGTGTTGGACACATTTATAAACCTTGCACCTTATTCCGCTCGGGGTAAAGCTCCTCGCGAAATAATCTCGGTGTTCGGTCAATAGACCATTCCAGAATGACGTCACTGACAGGTCGGCCATATTTGTTGAGGGGCAGGCAAAGTTTGTTTACGGTTCAGTTGCATTGTAACTAAAGCGTTGTCAACATCAATTTTTAAGTTTTTGACCAGTAGTTTTTGAGAATAAATTATACTTTCGAGATTTACAGTATTTCATCTGTAATATTATTGAAAATGCCATCGTTTTGTTCGGTTCTGAAATGCTCTATGCGAGCTGAAAGAGACAAGGTATCATTTTTCAGATTCCCTGCCGTTTTAACAAATCGGGGAGATTATTTGAACGCATTATCCAGTGAACGGCGTAAGGCATGGATAAGGACTTTAAAACGAGGTCCTTTAACAGAAACTCAGCTTAGAAATGGTCGTATATGTTCCAGACATTTTTTGTGAATGACGAACCTGCAATGAAAATTTATAATATTAATTTTATCATTCTGATAGGGATTGGAAAGTTTTAAAATTTTTCATCTGAGAAATGTTTTTACCTTGCGTCGTTGACTTTCTTAGCCATAAATTTCAGAATTGCCCCTAAGTTGTAATTTTCATGGGCTTTCAAGCTTTTTACAGCTTTCAACTGCTTAGTTGTGTAGTAGCTATGAGTTTCCACTAAATAACCTACTAAATCCAGCATGGTCACAGTGGGTAAATCAGTTTGGGACGTCAAACATTCACTAATTGTAAGGGTATACGGGTCAATGTTATTTATCACTGCAATTTTCTTTAAATAACGCGAAAGAACATCTCCCGATAGTGTTGCAAAATATGCACTTCGTGACAGCGACATTATTGCAATAATCTAACAAGCAGTCTCTTTCTGTTATTATTAAATACTACAAACTATGAATGTAAAAACTTTTTTCAAAAACTATAACACAGGAGATCAAAATTAATGTTAACCAAACAAAAATAACAATGCAACTGAACCATAAAAGAACTTTGTCTGCCCCTCAGCAAAGATGGCCGACCTGTCAAAGTCACGTGTTCTGGAATGGTCTAATAAATGGGTATGTCCACCCATCTCTCTCTCTTTTTACTGTTCTCTGTCAAGCTTTCGTATCTGTTCTCTTTATAATCTGTGACTACACTATATACAGCATGGTGGTGGAGACTAATATTATTGACCGAGCACCAAAATTATTATGATAACGTGTGAGGCTTATAAATGTAGTAAAATATATTATTTTTCGACCAGGTAGAAGTACCCAACCACCAGAAAACCTTCTAAAAATAATCGACGAAAGGATACGACTAAAACTCGACAATATACGACTATCAACCGAAGAAGAAATGAAAAGACTTTGTATAAATTTAACTCAGTGCCGGAAAAAAAATTCTGTGTTGAAAGCTTTGAGTAATTCAACTTCTAGCGGAAATTCCAGCAAAACTTCCAGTAGTCGCATACGAACGGTTTCGTCTGGTACCGAAGACGTGTACGAAGTACCATCGAGGTCTTCCAGTAGTGGTTTCAGTGATTCTTTAAAAGACCATCGAAATCAACCGGTGTTTGTTCACGATAATTCTGTTGGTGTACCTAATATTGTGAGGAACGCTTTGATTTATGGTACGTTGTGTAGAAACAAGGGTGGGTCTGAAGGGTTGTTGAAGAAATCGAAGAAAATCGGGACGTTTCCTAGAAAAAGTTTACTTTCCAAGGGTGATAACAAACCAAGCGTTTGGGAGCAGTACTATGGAGTCAAAGCAGTTGGCGATGGGTCTGTTCGGTATCCCACCAAACCCACTGATGTTCCTTTATATGTGAGTATGACAATTTCTTCTGATATTCCTTTTTATATTTTTTGATTTTTAAATACTTTCAAAATAAAACTTGATATGGAATTAGGTTATATCTGAACAGTGGCGGCTCGTGAACTTTTTAAGAGAGGAGGCTGGACAGAAAAATATACTCTATTCAGCCAATTAATTTAATCTTTACGCAGCGACTGTAGAGTTTGTTCAGACATCCTTTGCCGTTACGTCATACATTGTTCAGCTTGCTCTCTCATTCATGAAATGAATGAGATGGAATTATGATGACATTAACGTATTTCTAATTTAGGGTCGACATAAATTTTATCTGTTACTTTTGACAGTTCAGTTGTCATATTTTGAAAACAATTCTTAACATATGTCATTGATTATAATTTTTAAGTTGAGTGTAAAATAACATTCAAGTAATATAACGCCCGGTTTCACAATGTCAAGTTATCCTGAGGTTAACAAATAACCCTTGGTTACCTCAAAACAAGTGTTTCACATTGTTCAGTAAAGGGTTCAAGTTATGGTTAACTCTCAGAATATTTAACCACCAGAAAATCTAGTGGTAATAATAATAACCTGGAGATTCTAACCTAACAATTAAAGCTATTGCTGTATCTGTCACGTATCTGTCACAAAACGTGATATCTGTTAGCATATTGTTTTGAGTGGAAAATGAACGATTATGAGGTAAATGCATATAGTAGTGATGAGGAACCAAGAAGACCAAAAATGATAAGGCCTAGATCCGATTATTTTGAGGAATTCGACAATTACGATTTTTTCTGTAGATTTAGTTTGTCCAAGAGAACTGTAGAAAGGCTCTCAGAAGAAATCTTCCAGGTCACCGCATTGGTTTCTTTAGATTCTATTATGTTCTTATATTTACTCACTAAAGCAACCAATAGATGCTCCTCTTCTTTAGAAAAGTTGGAACATCTCTTACTTATTTGTGTTTCCATAATTGAATTTGAAGCACTATTTTATTCAAAAATTTGTCGTCACTTAGACATAAAATAAACATAACCACACAACTTTTTTGTTTCAATTGACATGAAACATGAAAATCAGTGTTGGATTTCATACCAACGCAACAAAAATTAATGAACAGTCATGGTTACCTGACCTGCAGATGAATAATGATTGTGAAACATGTCCCTGGTTAAAGTGAGGGTTAAAGTTTCGGTCAAAGTTACTTGACCCTAGGAGTTAACCACCGATTGTGAAACTGGCTGTAAGACAGTAAAATACGTCACCCATTATGACGTAACGGCAAAGGATGGCTGAACAAACTCTACCAGCTACTTCAGTGACCAAATTAATTGTTGCCCAGCAAAAACTAACGTGGAAGTATAATGTTTCTCTTGCCAAAAAATTGTTTTTGTTCGCATAATTCATTATGCAGTGCTATTTTATCAAAAAATTTATATTTTAGAACTAAGTTATCAAAAAGTGTATTGGAAACCTCTTTTGAAAAACATTCGAATAAGCCTTTATTCGTTAAGTCGAAAATCCTTGTAAAATTCATGTAAATCGGAAAATCGAATCTCAATTTGACCTTTAATAGTATCTAAAATTTCATAAAAAAGCTATTTATAAATATGATTTCTTGTCTACCAAATTATATGTTATCCTCCATTTCGCAGGAGGAGCCTCATCAATATTTTCAAATAAAATATTAAAATGAAATTCTGCAGTACGGAAACTTGAAATTTTATCAATGGGTGCTTCAAACGCTGTCTCTAATAAATTATATCAGTGAATTTATGTTGTAAAATTTGAAAAATAACATCAGTTTGTTCAAATATTAGTTTAAAAGTATCAAGAAAAAACAAAACTTAATTATTCCCGCTAATCATCTAAAACAAAACAAGCTCGCACGAGCCCACGCTCGTATTCTGTATTCCGTAGCTCGTATTGGTTCGTATATCATCGCAACCGCTAGAAGCTAGCCTCCTGAGAGTGTTGCCATTTCCGATATTTTTTAAGGTATTATCAATTGTACTGGTAGAAAAAACGGCAACTGTGTTGAGCAGCTCGTGTTTCTAGAGAGATGTTTGTGTAATGTAGCCTCAGGGCACTGTTGTCAGATTCTAAAATAAGTAGTGAAAACGGGGAATTAATTGTGAAATTAAAAATTTTCAGATAAACGGTAAATAAAATGAAGAATAATCAACAAAATATTTCTGGTGCTATTTGCTGGATAAATTGTTGAGGAGGCTGAGCCTCCTTCGAGGAGCCGGCAGACAGGCTTTTTTTCTCAGAATTAAATATTTGTTAATATACAGGGTGGGGCATTATGAACGAACTATTCTCTGGCGTCTTAACGGCAAATAAAATTAGAAAAAATAAGACGTAGAATTAAGTAAATTACTTAGGACTATAATTTAAAAATATTTTGGAATATACAGGGTTCCCCAAAAAAGCGTGCCGTATCAAAGTTAGGTTCCTGTAAATACACCCTGTATTTTATCACATTTTTGAATTGTACTATTAAAAATAATGTAAGTTCATTAACATTTCCCTATACCAATCTAGTTCAGTTTCCAGGATAAATCGATTTTACATAATTTGTAGACCCTCCGAGAAAGTACAATAACTTCAAAATAAAAGCGAATAACCACATTTCCTTCACACCATCTCACTAGAAGCTTTTAACATTCTGTTTCCAATATTTACTGGTATGCTAGCATATACAGGGTGTTTTTAATAAGACAGTAAAACACTAACCATTTAATACATAAATTTCTGGCTTAATTTAAATGGAACACCCTGTATCTGTTGGGTCTGTTAAACGTGGGAACTTATTACCTTTCAGTTGGTATTAGGGTTGCCTATATCTAACTTTGATAGTTCTCGAGAAATTTTAAATTTGTTTTTTAATATTCAATTATTTGCTGACATCTAGTTACATATGACATGATTCTCCGATGGAAAGTTTTTAAAAATTTAAAATTTGTTATTTTGACAGTAAGTGCTTTGTTGTATGATTTATTATTGATAAATTAAAGGTCTCTTAAATCAGAATTTTATTAAGGTTACTCAATCATTAATTTTGCAATAAGATTAGTAAAAAAACTTAACGCTAACTGAAAGAAAATTTCGTAAATTTTTACGTAGCAAACCACCCGAACTTTTAGATGAAGTTTCACTAGCTACAGGACAAAAAATGTGGCTGCAGTTAGATGGTGCGTCTGTTGATTACAGTATAATTGCCCGGCGTTACCTGGACATTATTTTTCCACAAAAATGGATTGGGCGAGGGGGAATGGCAATGGAACCTACTGTATATTTTGTGTCTTCAATATTTAACTATATTTTATAATATTACCATGTTTCATTATTCAAGTTTTTACATAAAGCACGAGAAATGTGAAATTTTTTTTTAAACGGCTCTGTATGGAAATTGAAGGCATTGAACAAACTCTGCATTAAATTGATAGTATAATTAAAAAATGTCAAAGTATAGAGTGAGTTTTATTGAAAGAAAGACATTTTTCAATGTTTTTTAACTGTATTGGTATTTTTTCACCGCCCTGTAAGAAATATTCAAAATTGTCCTCTTTTCGCTACGCTCGCTCGTGCATCTAATAGTCTCCGGCTGTTTAAGCTCATTTTCTGCCCTTGTGACACAATTTTTTTTCTTTGCTAAATTAAGTTTTTTGTCCTATTGCTAAATTTTAGGTATTTTTACAGGGCGGTAAAAAATACTAAAATACATTTAAAATTTTTTGAAAAATGTTCTCTCAATAGAAGTACTTTGAAATTTTTGAATTTTATTATCAATTTAATCTAATAGAGGTTTCAAGCATAAAAATTTTAAGAAATTGACTATGTATGTTTGTATATTGGGGTAACATTTACTGAAACCTACAATATCTATTGTGTTCTCTTTTCTCTACTTAGTTTTTGAGGAGAGTCTCAGAGACTAGTAGTAACTTTAGTCCCATTTACTGGAGAAATTTTAGGATATATGCAAGCTACAACTTATGTAAATGTTCCTCTTCTATCCAGTAATCTCCCAGGTGCTGTGCTCTAGAATTCTAAAGTGCTGTGCAGTTGGAAAGTATGTGGATGGAAGTTTCTTCTTCCATGCCACAAAATCTACATTCTTCTTCCTCCACTATTTTGAGCTTTTTCAGGTGCCCATTCAGGCGACAATCTCCCGTTATGATCACTGTTAAAACTCTTAGCGCAGTTTTACTTTGACTTTGACAACATGTTATAGTCTCCCAGAAGAGTTTTCGGTTGTATAAGCCCTACTAGATCTTTCCAATGGTCAGATCTTCTCTTTTTCTCGGCTTGACCTATTTATTCCAATATTACATTGGGGCTGAATCCGCAAAAGGGTTCAGGCCCCCAGAAAGGTACTTCTGTTCCCCTCTTTGCTAGTTTATCTGCTATTTTATTTCCTTCTATTCCAATGTGTCCTGGACTCCATAGTGAGGTGACTATATTGTTCTCGCCTAGTTCATTGTGTTTGTCTAGGCATACCCACACCATTTTGGAACTGATTACACTAGTGCTTCAATGGCTGCTTGACTATCCGACATTACAATGTGGACTAGCAAATGAAGTAAATTTTGCACAGGCCAATCAACGGTTCGCTTGTGGGTTTATATATTGTTCTCGCCTAGTTCATTGAATTTGCCTAGGCTTTCCCACACCATTTTGGAGTTTATTGCAAAAGAGCTTGACTATCCGACATTACAATTACAATTTTATCTTTTCGGCTTTTCAATCCTTCATATGTCCTTGTCGCAAACTGTTATTTTAACGTGAATCGGTGCAAATTAATTGTACTCACAACTATACACGGAGTGGTAGCTTCTGATACGAAAGACGTGGATGTTGGAAAAAACTAGTTATTCTCGATATACCTATTCGGATCGGTATAGAAACCGTACATTTTATTTTTATGTTTTGTTACGTGATCCAAAGAAAAACGATACCTATACTTATATACCTATATATATTTTTTCTCATATACCTAAGATTGTAATATAAAATTGAAAGTAAGACATTTAATGATTCCGACAGAATTACATAATATATTCCACTAATAAAATAATAAATTAATTGTTTGAATTAGCCATACGCTAGGCTAGACAGTACAGTACGTTAGATCTTTGCAGTTCTACTTTTAGTAAATTAACAGTAAAAAGTGTGTCGATGTGAATGTACATCGAGTATTGGTGTTAAACACTTTTCTATTGCATTTGCTCGTTATAGTTGATCGAGAGACGGAAAAAATGCATTTTTTAAAGGACCCCGCGCTTTTCTTATGACAAAGTGGCGTTCCGTCAAATGTTATAAATTTTGGATATGATGTTGTACTCGACTTCTTGACCAAAAGTGTCCATGGGACCAATTCAATCCTATGACTAGTTT
>CAJUYG010000187.1:61555-73757 GCA_910591675.1 Galerucella calmariensis
AACACTATGTATTTGGTCAATTGGATAGCCTGCATCTCAAAAACTAATGCTGCTAGATGAAATTGTTCGAATCTGCGCATTTAAAACATTCTCAATCGAAGTTCTTTGTCTACTAGTTCAATCAAGACTGGCTTTTTGTGTTGAAAAATTTTATTCGTCATACTTTTTGTAAAACCAGCTTTATTTTCATTTTTAACTGATTAAAATGGAATGTTGAGCCTGTCCGGTCCTGTCGCACGAGTCGATGTACTAGTTTCTTTTCGTTTCGCATCCAATCTGATTTCGTATGACCTTATATTTTGCGAGATAGGTGTAAATTTTAAATTGAAGGTATGTTGTCGAAAAATCCGAATTACGTAAGACATTGAATAAGCACACGCCACAACCGCGACGACCGGTTGAGGCTATGGAATTTTTGCACGATCCGAACAAAAATAGGGCGTTTTCAATCGGTCTAATATTTTACAACCTGCGTATGTATGCAATAGTAGTTTGTACAACTAGTGCGCAAAGAGTCACTTTTCTCACGAGCGCAAATCTAGCGAGATCTAGGGAAAAGTGATTTACGTGCAAGCTGTACACAATATCTTTTCTACAACCACATTTATTAATGAAAGAAATACAGTAATTTACATGGTTATTTTATTTAAAATTTGAACATAAACAACTTACAATATGAAAATAAATAGAAAAATCAGTTGAATGTATAATTAATTGTAAAATTTGAACAATTTTGTAGTATTATTGATCCTGGTTCATAATTCCTAAAATATTACTTAATAGGTTTATGTTTTTATAATTAATAAATTAAATTGAAAAATGAAATAAATAGCTTACTTACTTTTGGTTTAAATTTGAAAATTGTACACCAATAAGATGCGGAAAAGATGCGGAAAAGTGCCATAGCGTGTACTTTTCGCATAACTTTTCCAACGGTTATCAAAAGAATGAAGAAAAGGCCTGCTTTGCGTATACAAATTTGTGTAGAAAAGCGTGTTTTGCATAGTGGTTGTAGGGAAGCTGTATTTCTTGAATTATTTGCAAATTTTCCAGTTGACGTTTGACGTTTATGTTTCATAGGAATAATACTGTTACGAACTCAGTCATTCAGAAGCCGGTCTTGTCGCAAACTATGAATGCGACCTTTCTAGAAAGGTTCTTTCGCAGGTAATATTCAGACTGTTCTCGAAGCGGTTTATCGCGAATGGTCTCGAATTATAAAGTATACGCAGAGGTTGTATATTCAAGGTGGTATATTCAAGAATGTTATAGAGCTGTAAAGAACTATATATACGCGGGTTTTCGAGTGAGTCAGTGAGTTGTTCAGTATACAGTGAATCGGTAAACAGTTTCAGTATACAGTGAGTGAACAGAAAGTGAATATAAATAGTGTAGAAGATAAATTATGACAATTATTATATCGAGTGTAGATAAATTAATAGACATTAAGTAGTGTGTATATAAATTAAGTTTATTATAGTGTGTAAGTGTTTCTTTAATAAATCAATAGTAATTAGCCATAGTGAGTGTATTTTATCCCACGGTAAAAAAACTGTTTGAATAAATAAGAAAAACATTACAATACAGATGCCTGCCGATTGACAATTGCGATTTTTCTACTTAAAATTCGATTGCAACAATTCTTTTCGATCAAGCAAGCAGTTTGAAGTGAATAGACGTTATTAAACGCGATCGTTATGTCACTATGATGACACTACCAAAAAAGATTGACAACTGTAACAATTAGAAAATATTGAATTTGTGAAAGAGTTAGATTAGTTAGAAGAGCTTTGATAGTTGTTAATAGGGATTTATAATAGTTGCCATGGATGTTAGAATACTGGGAAAGATGGAAAACGTATTACCAAAGAGTTCAAAGCTGTCAAAAATGACTGCTTTCCTATTTTAACGGAAAAAACTGACTTAACGATTGATTTTACTTGTAATATCATCACTACATGACAATATTGACAGATTTTATTGAAAAAACTACTGCATTAATAACGAAATTTTAAATTTGTGAAACTGTTCTTTTAGTTAGAAGGGACTCAATAGTAATAAGGATGGAAGGAAGGAATTGAAAGCTGTCAAACAGGACACTATTATTGTTTCAATTTGTTTTAACGCGAAAAACTAACTTGATTGAATATTATTGTCCAATTTTACATTATTGAATATATCACTACAAATCAATTTTGACAGCTTTTATTATTACCTATTGAGAAATATTGAATTTGAAATTGTGTCAGTTCAGTTAGATGGGAGCTGTCAAACATGACAGTATTTCTGTTTGAATTTGTTTTAACACGAAAAACTCACTTTATTAAATATCATTGTACAGTTTTACATAATTATTCCACTGCAAATAATTTTTGACAGCAAGTAAAAAAGCTACGGTACCTAATTAAGAAATATTTAATTTGAAATAGTGTCAATTCAGTTAGAAGGGATTCGATAGTCAATAGAATGGTTGAGATGATAGGAAATGACTTATCGAGGAGTTCAACGCTGTCAAAAATGACAGTTTTCCCATTTTAATTGAAAAAACTGACTTAATTAATGATTTTACGTGTAATATATCACTGCATGACAATATTGACAGATTTTATTAAAAAAACTACCTCACTAATTACGAAAATTTGAATTCGTAAAACTGTTATTTTAATTTAAAGGGATTTAATAGTAATAATAATAGTTAAAAAGATAGGAAACGACTTAAAGAGGAATTGAAAGCTGTCAAACACGACAGTGTTTCTGTTTTAATTTGTCTTAACGGAAGAACTCACTTTATTGAATTTTATTGTCACTATTGACAAGTTTTATTGAAAACAAACTACACCAATAAAGAAATATTACATTTATTAAAATGGCAGTTTAGTAAGAAGGGATTCGATAGTCATCAGAATGATTAAAAATGTGAGAAACGACTTAATGAGAAGTTGACGGCTCTCAAACATGACAGTTTTTCTTTTTTGACTTGTTTACTTGGAAAAATAGTAATTTTATGAATATTTATATAACGAAATTATTGTTTTTAATTGACATAAAATTATCCAGATTCAATAGCTCATTGAATTCAAGTTCATTACCTGCAATTAAAATAACGTATCGTGTATATCATCTAGAGATGACTAATGTCTACGCACGCAATTTTCTCTTTTCTTTTATAAACACATTTTCTGATTCGCTCTGGATACTTTTAAAAAATTGCGAAACTCTACATACATTTATGATTTGTACTATTGGGAAACGCGTTGTGCTGTGTTCCATTATTGATCTTGCATTACTATTTGTACAATATTTTGTAATTTGTCTTTGAGAAGCTTATCTAATAAATACATTTTACAGGGGTGCTTCCAAACAAAATGGGTCATACTGTATATTTTTTCATTCTTCAGAAACAGTTTTAAGTATAAACGACAGGAGATTAAGTAAAAACCAAAATCAATCATCTCTATTTAACTACTGGATTAAGCAATAGTCACAACAACGAAATTCGTCAATGTCCTTCCAATTACATAATTCAATTATTGATAATTTCATTTCAAGTGAAAATATTTCAAGTATGTCAATATTCAAAATTTTGTAAGAGGAGTCAATAAGCTCCAGCGAGATATAAGAATGTTGTTTACGTAATTTAACACACCAATACCATATATTACTAAATATTCTTCGTCATAATAAGGCGGGGTAACAAATAATTCACTTAAAATGGTACCACCAGTAATTTTTTTAAAGGTAATTTATTTAAAACCGTTGCATTTAATCTGCTTTTACAGATAACCGGTTTATCTGTTGGGTGCAGATCGAAATTTTTCGAATGCCGGATGCGTTTTTACGAGGGTGTAACGATAAGAACTCGTAGCATCAGACGACTTCAATATTATTGAATTTTTGGTCTTTCTTATAATCCGAAATGGTTTAGTTAACTAACTTCCCAGTAATTTTAAACTTATAAAATAACCCCAGTGGCTTCTTTCAATATAATTTTTCTTTTAAATTTCTTTCAATTTGTAAGTTCTTCAAAGGATAATGAAATATATTATTCATTTTCCTCTGTATCTAGTAATATTGAATTAATTCATATTATTTTAATCGTTGTAGCCATGAAAAGTCTTTCCCGCATTTTCTCCAAATTTTCATCTGACATTTTTTGTTATACAAATTGTCCCCCTAAGTTGGAATCATATGGAAAACTTTTTTATTATTGATTTTAAGAAGATAAGTTATTCATTCTTTTTTTAATTTCTTGGGAAATTAAACCACAATATTTTTAAATTATTTATTTCAACGTTTCGGTAGCGTTCCAGCTACCGTTGTCAAGAAAAAATAAGTATAAATTCATTTTTATCCCCAACTGACACAACAGAAAAAATTTGACAACCAAACAATCAAAAAATATTTTGAAGTTTAAGACTGCAAAATTTTGGTATCAAATTTTTATTAAGGTCCATTCATAGTAGATCATATCTCTGGCAAAATGTGAAATGAAATATTACATTACAAAAACATTATTATTATAATTACAAAACATTACAACGATATGATAGTCTACTAGAAATGGAGTCCAGTGAAGTGCACATTCCAGGAACGGTTTTTATTGGGATAGCGCGTTTTTTCGCTTATATTGGAAATGTTGTTAATAAAACGCGTTTCTTGATAGTTTTTTTGTGTATGAATATTTAAGTTTTTGAAATATGTATACTCAGTTTTGTGATTTTGTGTATTGAAATATGTATCGATTAACAACTATTCAAATTATAAATCATAAAAAGTTCTATCTAAAACAGAATACAGAATACAGTCATCAAATATCAAAATTTTTTAGTCGTATACGAGGTTTGTCAAAAAATATTAGTTTCACTCAAGAGTAAAGTACTTACCTTTAAATTTGACAATATCGAAAAATGTTACTGAGAAAAGTTGTTCAGAATTAAAACTACAATTAAATATGTAATTACATTCATTTACATTGAAACCTCAGATTTTTTAATTTTTCACTGCTTCTATTTTTAACGAACATTTATCTCTTGTGATTACGAAACAAATAATAATCTTTTAGGTTTTCCATGTTTTTTAATGATTTTGTATTTAAAACGCGGAATAAGTGCATATGCATTTATTTTGCAAATAATAAAATAATTCAAACACTAAGTAGTAAAATTAACATCATATTAATGTTAGAAACAAACAAATTTAATTTTTACTCATACTAATGCTTCGACATATCCAACTTTTTTTTGGAACATTTCCCGATATTGTCAAATTAAAGGTACTTTACTCCTAAGTAAAACTCATATTTTTTTACTTACCTCGTTTACGACTGAAAATTTTGATATTTGATGACTGTATTATAGGTTTTAGATAAAGCAGAATATTTTATGAGCAATAACTTATTTTTCTAAAATAAATAATAAAATTTTTTTCCAAATGACTCCAACTTAGGGGGACATATACAGTTTCCTTTAAAATATCATACAAATATACCTAGCAAGTTCTTAAAACTGATTTGGTGTACAGTATAATTAATTATTATTTATTTATTTAACTATAGTTAATATTTTAATAATATTAATTAAAAAAAACAGCCTAACAATCCAATTTTGTAGCTTGTAAATTTCAATTTCCTCAGTACTTAAGACTTCAAGAAAGACAAAAACAGTGACATTTGAACTGTCATTGTCAATGCCATGATTTATTTTTGACAGTACTTACCCATAGGAAACAAGTAAATAGTCTCTCTTATATATTGAAAAATAGTATATTAGTCAACAAGCATATAATGATTATTCACGATGGTGCGTTTATATAATTATAGCCATTATATGCGAGTAGAATACTAGGTTTTGTACTCGACTATGAATCACCTGTTTCGGTATAAATTTTTTATCTAACTAAAACACCATGGTAGACTTTGAGTACAACTCTGTAGTATCCGATAAATACCGTTAGTTTGGGGATTATTGCATTCCAATACTCTATGTACTTGCTGAAATAAATTATAGCACGAGTATTGAAAGGGCAATTAAAATATATCGATTCTAAATATCCCTTATTAATACTTTTGTTAAATAACTATTATGGAGACCCAATCTACTGAGATTTACGTGCATAGTTATCAGAACTGATTTGGAGAAAGTGTTTATGATTCACTCCATCGAAACCGCGACTAGTTACACTCCTAATTTTTAAATAATTTATTATTGCGATTTTGATACTTTCTTTTATGTGTCAAAAAAGGTGAAAAATATGGTACTTAAATATATACAGGGAGACTCGGAAATTAACACAATCATCATAACATAACTCACACTTCTTATGGATGTTGCTCACCGATAGCATTGTCTAATTTTATATTAGACAATGCCGATAGATATTTTAAAATGATAGTATGTTATTTTGGAAGAAAATAGGAAGAAAAAAGGCATTTTTCTTCATTGAACCGACTTTGTAGCTATACAGGGTGATGCTGAAAAAATAGGTCAAAGATTCTCAAAAGATTTTTTGATATTATTGCATAATGTTGTAATTTAAATTTGTGTTAAAGAATCAACAACCTTTTTGAAATAAAAACAGAGGAGGTTTAATTTTTTTTCCAGCATGTACAGGGCGATTCAATGAAATTACTCTTGATATGGTATTTGATATGGTTATTGCAAGGCTTAGATTAGATTAGAATTGGAGTGGCTCTTTGTCCTATCCCACTGCGAACTTTGCAGATCTATTGTGGTCCTCCCTATATTTAGAGCTCGATATTTAGCTTCATTCTTTTTATTAGACTTATTAGCCTTGACACCTTCCCTTGAGTAGCTCTCTGCCCTCAGTTTTTCTTCTCTGAGTATGTGAAACCGCACCCTTGCTAGGCCTTCGCAGTCACAGAGTATGAGCTCCGCGGTTTCGTCTTCTTCCTTGCAGAACCTGCATGGGCTGTCATCTGCTAAGCCAATTGTGTGCATATGTTTTCTCAGCCTACAATGTCCAGTCAGCACTCCCACCATCAACCTCGTCGTTTCTCGACTTTGACATAGTAGGTCGTGTGACAGTGTGGCCGAATGGCTTTTAAGGAATAATTTGGCGTGCCTTTGTCCTGGGGCTCTATACCACCAGCGCAACGCCTGGTTGTTTATCCATTTGTGGATGCTCTCTTTATTTAGGCATTTAGCAATTACACAGGAAGGCTCTGGCTCTATCATGACCTCCGTTGCTCCCTGCTTGGCTAATTCATCGGCCTTTTCATTGCCTTTTATTTCATGGTGACCTGGTACCCAGGCTAGGGTCACTCTACTATGACTACCTAGCCTGTTGAGGGCCTTGCGACACTCCCACACCAGATTTGATGTTATCGTATATGAGCGTATCGCCTTTAGTGCTGCTTGGCTGTCGGAGTAGATGACGATTATTTGGCTATCCACCTCCCGTCTGATCAACTCTTCTGCACAGCATTGCACCACCATTACTTCTGCCTGAAAGACAGTAGCATGTTTTCCTAGGCTCAGAGAGATCGTGATCTTCTCTTGTAGCCCGTATATTCCGGCTCCTACTCCAGAGCCATCAGTGTACCTCATTTTCGAATGGGTCCTAACCAGTACCCAGACAGTGTTGGACTCATCCCCAAAGGAATGCCTACCAACCAAACTCACCTCAAGTTCGCCGTTACTCCCGTTTCGGCATCACTACCCTAGCATACTTCAAGGTGGGCGGCGGTCCCTCACACACTCTCGGTCATCTTCTCTCTTCTATCACTCCTACCTTTCACATGCCTTCTCTTTCCTAATCATGTTCTCCACTAGATTTATCTGTAACATCCTCCATCCATCCTCTACATTTTTTCTTTCCGTGGGCTGCTTTCTCCTTCCTCCTATTTGCTCAGACTTGTCCCCTCTGAGTGGTCCAGTGGGTACCTCCCATATGTTTTCCCTCTCAGTCCTCATCCACTCCCTTCCCTTCCTTTTACATAGCCAGCATTCCCTTATATTCACCACCCCCTTGGCCTTATACCCTGGTGTATATACCTGGTGCCCCTTCTCTCCACATTCAAAGCATCTGCCCTCCTCTCTCCCTCTACAATATTTACCCTATTCCAGTCCAACTTAATCTCCCGTTTTCCTAGTAAGGCTTCCACTTTCTTCCATTCCATCCTCACCACTGTCATCACCCTTGTCCCTTCCCCAATCAACTTCTCTATTTTCTTTCTCACCACCTCCATCTTCAGTCCACGGGTCTATCCCCACCATCTTAGTGGTTTTTTCCCCTTTCCGCTTCCACCGCCCTAGCTCCTGTTACCCTTTTCACATCTGTTAGAATTCCCCTGACCTCAACCACTTTCTTTGCCTTTATAACCACCTCCCTGTTCCTTGAGACTCCAAGTCTATCCGCCCACTTTCCATCCATCTCCCTCAAACCCTTCTTAATCCTTCCTATCCCCTCCTGATTGACTTCAGGATTACCGCCTTATTCCTGACCTCCTTTTCCTTTTTCCTATCTGTATAAATTGCCACCTACGTCCCATCTGCTCTCACCCATGCGATCATCTTCCTCAGCACCTCCATCTCCACATGCTCAACCTGGCTAGCTCAACGCTGACCTTGCTCCCCACTTCCTCAAACAGTCGACTCATCATAAAAAAACGTTCCTCTCATCACTACAATCACTCTCCATCCGAAAGATCAACTCCTCCGCGTTCACCCTTGTACCTTTTTTTCCGTAGTGCGTATCTCCTTAGCCCACTCCATTTCCACTCCTTTTTTCCCTAGCATCGGATACCTATCCCTAAACATCTTCTGTATCCCCTTCTCCATTCCACTGTCTTCCTCAATCACCCATACCAGTTTTATCTTTTCATCCCCTAACATTGGATTTCTCACTTTCACCTCAATTCCCTCCCTCTTTTCATCCTCTCAGTCCTTATCTCTAATCTACTTCCATCCATCCAAGTCTCTTTTCCCCTCCTCCAGTTTTTACATTTTTTTCAATAAACTGTCACCATCTAGCGGTGAAAACAGATAACTTAAAGACATATCGGATGAATTTGTTTATACTTAACATTATTCTTCAGTTCACGTTCACACTCAAAACGTACCATTAAATCAACTTGCTAAGGAATATATTTTTAAATAGTGAATTGCTAGCGGGAAAATCGTGATTTAGAGATCCATTGGATGATTATTATTTTTATTAGCTAACTTTGGATGACATGTATTGTCAAATTAAAACTTATTATATAGATATAGTACTAGATGCATACACGGGTCGAGGTAAAGTCACGTTTTAAAGAAGAATTGACAAAAAAGACCTTTACTTTCTCTCATGAAACTGTTTGAGATAACCTTTTTATTTTTATTTCGCCCTGTATACATGTTAATTTGAAAACTAATGTTTGATACGGTTTTTTTTACAGCCTGGAGGACGACCAGAAGCGGATTTCACCTTGGATATGCCTAGATCTGAACACCTTTTGAAAAGGATGCAAAGGGACAAAAAATGGCGTTGTCGATGTCGATTATTAACCTCTTTCTTCGGATTAATTTTTTTCCTACTTTCAGTTATGGCAGTCAGTCTAATCCTCACTAGGGGTAAAAGAATGTTTGGTTCTATGGTGTAGGTTGAAAAAATGATGCTGACAAAACTAGATATTTTGAGTCAAAAATAAACTACTCTAATTGCTCTAAGTGACCACCGTATAGTAAGGACCAAGGATTAAGTGATTTTTAATTATTTTTTTCTGTGACGGGAAAAAAATCTGACATTTTATATTTAAAGTAAGTACTTTTTTCCCGGATAGGTATATATACATATAGATAAAGGAAGATATTTGATTTTAGAATATTTTATTGAATATAAGTTACATTTCCTTTATATCAAAAGTACAATTATTAAATGTGCATTGCATGAATGACATGTTCCTTGAACTATTCGGTACAACAGACGAATTTTCTTGTGTTGAAATAATATTTTTCTCTGACATGGACACAACTGCTTTTGATGTACCTGGTCACAAATCGGGTGTTATTTCAGAACTGCCACACGTTCTGAACACTTTATTAGCAATTTCTGTTCTGTGTGCCACCGATTCATCAACATACCCTTCAGCGACCGTTGATGACTTCCAACCGCCATGTTTCTTTAGTGTCGTCAAGTCTCCCCCAGATTCAACTAAAAGTGTAGCAGACGATCTTCGAAATGAATGACCTGTATATGAGTTAGCATTTTCAAGTTGAAGAAAATTAGCTACTGTTTCAGGTACCTTATAAAACTGATCTTTACCCACAACCTGATTGATACATTATCCATTGCGATATGCATAAAACAGGCGACGATCCTTTGCTGCTGCTGGACGAAGGGCTATGCACCTACATTCGGTAATATTTAATATATTCTTCAGTAACCACAAATCTCCTCTTTACATCATTCTTTGTTTGCTTCAGTTTCACAATTAATAACTTTCCCGAATCTTCAATATCATCTAATGTTACCTGGCTGATTTCACAAATTCGACAAGCTCCTGCAATCCCAAATACAACAACAACCTTGGCCATTAAATAAACTTCATCGGGTGCATTATTTAAAAAATGGTTCTGGTAAACTTCGCGACCCTCGGAATTTTATGTTAATTTTAGATTTGTTCGAAAGCTTACCTTAAATAAAGCAGTTTAGAACAAAAATTTCGCTGGATCATCCAGTAATTACTTCAAAAATCACGATTTTAGTTCAAAAAATTGTACTTTTTCAACACCAATTCATGCTATTTCACGATAAATATTTTTACTTTAAACAGTAAAGGTTATTATCTTGAACTAAATGTCAGTCTGTTTCACACAAAAAACCGGAAGAAAATACTTGAATTTTGCCAATTTTTAGAAATATTCGTAAGCATTAATATTTTCGTTTGACACTTAAGCTTATAAAATTACACACTAAAATCTTATGTCAGAGCTTATGTCTAGATATTCTAGGTTCACAAATTAGGATCAGGTAATACTTCCTAACGGCGTTGTCAAATGGTCTTAATTTTCTTTCAGCTGAATACATTGTAATAGATTACATGAATATATCACAATATAAAATTATTTGCATTTATAACCATGAAAATTTACATAATAGGTTAACAATTTTTTTCTTATTCTCTTGCACCGTATTTAATGATATTTTAGTTACACTTTGATCTGTCAGTTGGTGGGGAAGCGGTATGTGTTGAATTATGATAATTTTTTTTTGCTCTAGTAGGAATCCCATGAAGTCATTCAATTTGAGGTGAAGAGATGTATTCCATTCCCCTTCTCGAAAAAGTGTCTAATTTGTATTTCACATGGATTCGCGCCGGGTCGACCCGGCGCGCTCGCTTCGCTCGCGATATCAATCAATCAATCCAGATCTTTGAATTATGAAATTCATCGATAAGCATACTGACTTCCCTTCCCCATTTTGGAAAACATCATAATATGGAATAAAAATCATTTTATATTCATGTCTATCTATATACAAACATGTTTATTCCCTTCCCCTTCTCCAAATATACCTACTTATCGGGACATTTAACGTTAATTTTCAACTAAAAATCACAAAAATATACATAATTCTTTATCTTTACTCTAACGTCAAAAAATATACACGTACCAAGTTAGTGCCTCTGGAACATACAATATTATGTCCAAAAAAGTACATTTTCAATACATACATTTTAGATCATAAAGATAGTAAGTTTATCGGTGTTATATGTGAAAAGATACATCTGAAATCTTGGTGTTATTTCCAACCCGTAACGAGCTACGGAAATGAAAGCTGGCAACATTGCCCATTCTCCGCTCTTTCTTAAATTTGTGACCATCCGATATCAAGACAGAATTGTCAAAAATTGTCAAATATTTAAAAAAAATGGCGGATTTTTGGTACTTTCAATTGCGATTTTCTCTTTCAAAAGTGAATAATTCAAGAATTTTTTTATTGAAACGTTCTATAGCAATAGGGCTTTCTATTAAAAAAAAATCGTTGCAAAATTCCGAGGGTCGCGAACCTTACCGGACCCACAAAAATCACTAATTTGTAAAAATAGCAGCTTTCTTGGGCGTGTAACCTTTCCCATTTTGTTTCAGAAATGTAATTAGTTTGGAATATTTTGAAATGTCTACATTATTATTGGATCGTAACATACTTTTAATAATTGAATAATTCGACCACACTGTTGATGGCTTTTGTTGTTGTGCCA
>CAJUYG010000187.1:74878-113771 GCA_910591675.1 Galerucella calmariensis
TAGTTATGGCAAAAATTATTAAAATTTATCAATATTCGAGGTATATTCGGCAAGATAATTTTTTATGCGAATATTATTTTTGATACTTTGATAAGTATGAGTATTATCCTATATTAATTGGTAGATTAAATTATATTTTTGTTTCCAAATCTTGAAACAGACATTTTATATAATTGTCAAATTAACAAGTTCACTTATTCACAAAAAATATTTTTAAATTACCTCGGAAACGCTAAGACATAAATGATAATTACCCATAGGGCTCTTAACAGTGTAATTGATTTCTAATTGGCTATTTTTGAACACCTGACTAAAAATACAAAATTTTAATAGGCTTAAAGAGAAAAAAAAATTTCGGTATAATTTTTTACCTTATAAAGCGGCTCGGTATTTAATATAAATAGGGTAGAATGTACAGTGTGTTCAATTGTTAATGTTTCGTTTCATAATATAAATGAATAAAATTTTTTATATCTATATACAGGGTGAGTCAAGAGAAACTGTACAAACTGCTACCTCGTATGCATGCATGCATGCATGGGATTAAATGACAATATCTATGAATCATTGAAGAAATGTTATACAGGGTGTGGAGACCCCATAGGGGTCTCCACACGAGGTAGGAGTAGGTATGTACAGTTTCTCATGACTCACCCTGTATGAAACAATTTTGTGTGCGTGTGTTTGTTATACAACTCTTCCTAAACGGTTGGACCGATTTCGAAGGAATTTTTAATGTGTATCTCGGTAAGTCCCTGGAAAGTTTAAACTTGCAAGTGGCCACGGTAGGTGGCGCTGCAATATAGTACACATTAAACTTCTCCTAAGTATTTAGACCGGTTTTGATGTAATTTTGTGTGTATTTGAGTGAATTCAGATTGAAATTGTCTTAGTAGTTGTCTTAGCAGTCGGGATCAGATGCCCTCAGAATTGCCTATTGTACAATCACATAATTTGTAGTATTTGCTGTCGAACTAAGAAATGTAGGTATCGCTCATTGAGTATTTATTATTGTGATGATCCTATATTATTTGTTTTATTGTTAATCATGACAATGTATAAAACAACATTATTACCGTAAACTTTTATACAGGGCTGCTACCATAAAAAAAACAATTTTTTTTCCTTAACTCCTCTTTATATTAAATAATATCATAAATACTAATACATAAGTAAAAAAATCTTATACTCCTTCGTTATGGTACAATAATTTTAATAGAAAATATTGACATTAGGTACTTTTATAGACTCTTCAAAAATTTCCGTATCCACATTCATGTTCATATAGGAATTGTTGGAATTGCGTACTCCAAAGTAAGGTTCATTGTAGAAGCTGCAGTTTCTACAGCATCATGAATGCTGGGAAACACCCGTAACGAATCCTTTTCTTTTGTTACCAGTCCACATTTTTCTAGCAGGTTGTAAACTCGATCTAAAATTTCAAATAAAAAAATCTATGAAAGATGCAACACTACAAATCTCTTCTGTATCCTTGTGGAGTATTAATTAATTATTTAATCAACAAAAGATAATATGGTTGAAATAATACCCTTCTTGGTGTGCGTCATCGATTGTGACGTATATCCGGGTTTTCGGCATGTCGTTTATTTTATTTGCAATTTTGACATATAGCTAATCTTAAATTTGATAAATAAAATCATCAGAATCGTATTCAGCCAAATTAGAAAAGGCCATGCAATTAATAATCACCAGCTTTTTTTTCTAACTGGAAATACTTGAAAACTTTCAAAATACTGATGTTTTTCCGTGTATCCATGCATATTTTTGTATTATTTAAATAAATAAATCAATAAGATTAATATTCACTTTTCATAAATAATAATTGACCGTAAACAACAAAGTACAGACCTGTCGAGAACTGTCAGTGTAACAGTGGAAAAAGACGTAAGACACATTGCCGCTACGAAAGTAACGCCTTCATAGTATTTTAAATTCTCGATTGATAGGTTGAGCTTGCACGTAATCTAAACATCAACCAATCGAATTTTTGTAAGTCAAAGATTAGGGTTAAAATTTGTAATACATATAAACGGTTCATTATTAAGATATTTTGATATGGATTAATCACAGACCTGCCCTTTTCTCCATTTCTTCCTACGTAATGTGTTAGAAAGACATTAACAATCGATGACGCACACCAAGAAGGGTATTATTTCAACTATAATCTTAAATTTGATAAATAAGATCATCAGGATTGTATTTAGCCAAATTTGAGAAGGATATGCAATTAATAATTACCAGCTTCTTTTTCTAACTGAAAATACTTGAGAACTTTCAAAATACTGATGTTTTTCCGTGTTTTCATGCATATTTTTGTATTATTCATATGAATAAAACAAGAATCATATTCACTTTTCATAAATAATAATTGACCGTAAACAACAAAGTACAGACCTGTCAAGAACTGTCAGTGTGACAGTAGAAAAAGACGTAAGACTTATTGCTGCTACGAAAGTAACGCCTTCATAGTATTTTAAATTCTCGATTGATAGGTTGAGCTTGCACCTAATCTAAACATCAACCAATCAAATTTTTGTAAGTCAACGATTAGGGTTAACGTTTGTAATACATTTAAACGGTTCATTATTGTGATATTTTAATTAGGATTAATCACAGAACTGCCTTTTTTTCCATTTCTTCCAACGTAATGTGTTAGAAAGACATTAACAATCGATGACGCACACCAAGAAGGGTATTATTTCAACCATATGGTTGAAACCCTTCTTGGTGTGCGTCATCAATTGTGACGTATATCCGGATTTTCGGCATGTCGTTTATGTTATTTGCTATTTTGACATAAAGCTAACCTTAAATTTGATAAATAAATCAGCAGGATCGTATTCAGTCAAATTCGAAGAGTCTATAGAATTAATAATTAACAGCGCTTCTTTTTCTAACTTAAAAAACTTGAGAACTTTCAAAATGCTGATGTTTTGCCGTATATCTAAACATATTTTTTTTATTGGTGAGCCATTTTTATGCGTTATAGCATATATTGTAAAAGTCATTATCGCAGCAAAAGGCTTAATAGAAATAAAAAGTCCTTAAAACAACGCTATTCGACTATTACACAACAATTCAGTCCTCTTTAATTTTTTTTATTTAAAATCCACCTTCATCATAAAAATGTGCATTCCAATGGAGAAGAGAGTCTTTTTGAACTTTTCTTTAACTGTTAATAAGTTTAAAGCAAAAATATTGATCGTGTCACTCTCAATTTCAAAGCGAGTTATTCAAGTTTGACAACCAATTTGATCGTGGGTGGTTCACCTGCTTCAAACTTCAAAATATTATTTTCCTACGACCACATAGGAAAGTGACATATATCGCACTGACTAGTTCTATGGAAAGTGACCTTTATTCATACGCGTACGGAAAAAAATCTTATCCGTACGTGTGCGGATAAAAAAGCTGTCAAATTGAATGTTGAAATGCTAGTCTTTTTACTCCGCAAATTAATATGTATATGTGAAATGCTTATTTCCTAAGTTGATTTGTCCATATAATAATATAATATAATCTATTTATTTCATTTAAAATTAAAAAAAAAAAATACCGAGCCCGGACTCGAACCACCCTACTGCTTGTCAAAAATCGAGCCCACGGATGCCTAGACCGCTCGGCCATCCCACTGTTGTAGCTTATGGTTCTTGTCCAAGATACTGATAAGCGCTAAGGAAATAAATACACAACAGTTTATTTATTCTCCAAAATAAAATGTGTTTATATCGACATTTATTGGACTTTCATGTTATTAAAACATAAAAATCACAATTTTCTGGGCCAATTTCAAAGGTAAGTAATCAAAACCATATAAAGTATTTACAAATACACATATGTAAAACCTCTCACATCTACATAAAAAAGCAAGATTATACATGCCTAATTTGGTAAAAGTATATCGCGTGGTCGTAGGAAAAATAGTGTACATAGCTTGTACGAAAGTGATTTTTCACACTCGTGGGATTGTCTCACTCGGCTGCGCTCGTGTGAAAAATGTCACTTTCCGCACACGTTACGTAATATACTATTATTGTTCAGTTAAATTTTTTCGTAGTGTCAGATAGGAACCAAAACGTTGAAAAACTTGATTATTATTGATAATGGTACCTAGCTGGAACGCTACCGAAACGTTGAAATAAAAAATATGAGAAATATTGTGGTTTAATTTCCCAAGAAAATAAATGAAAAAGAATAATAATAGCATAGTTGCCGTTGTTACTGATTTATCCAGTTTTAAGCACTCGTTTTGAACGCTATTAATAATTTAGGTTTACCTGAACAAGCCGCAATATACAATGTGATGTTCAGTTTTTGAAAATCTATAATTTCATTTTTAACCATTGTAGCACTGCTTGGGTCTAAACAACTTACAGACGAGAAGTCCAAAATGATGCATTTTATGTCTGTATTTACTTTTTCTTGAAGTTTATGTAATTTTTCTTTATAATCAATTGAAGGTGAATCTTCCACCTGGAAATACCAAAATTTACAACTATAATATACATACAGAGTGTTTTCTTGAAAGTATCTGAAAACGTTGCCATATACATGCCTTATTTTTCAATTTATCCAATTTTGCTCTTAAGATAATCTGTTTCTGAGGATTAAGGTCTAAGAGTTTATATAACTCGCTTCTAAAGGTATTTCTTGTAGCGAAATTTAGACTTCCACAGTAATGGAAAATTTTAATACCATCCACTTGAACAGTCTGAAATATTGAAATAAGTTTAGTATTTCTATCAGTTTTTATTATTGATTAACAGGAAAAACTTTTTAATTCCGGCTATACAGGGTGGTCCGTAAGTAATGGACCAAAGTTAAATGGATTCTTGGCCTAAAAATATTACAATCTTTCAATAAAATATCGCTGATAGAAAAGATACAGGGTGGCAAAGTTGGGATGCCAAAAATGTTTTTCCTCGGTAAATTGGAAGATTTTTGATATACAGACGTAAAAATTTGGAGATAGGGCATGGGAAATAATAATAATATGTTATCGATTTCAATGTATTTCCTAGATGGCGCCACGAAAGCTATGTAACTGGTATAACTGTGCGATTAACTTATTTATCGTTAACGGTATCCCTTTATTTATTAGAAAGTATTAAAACTGCATCATTTTTGAGACAAAAAGGTATACCTATCATTAGCCCCAAAAGTTACTGCTTTACGAGATATTCGCATTTTTAAGCCCCCTTCATAATTTTCATTTCATTTATTAGCAATGTAATGTAGTAATGTTAGTAATCGCTGATGTTAGAAAATTTATGATCAGCTATAATATAGCAGGAACATTAATAATTTGCCATAACTTTCCTCAAGGATGTTGCTTTGAGGTAACAGCCCTACGCCTTCGGAGTCCAGTTGTTACTAAGCAATACGCTTCCAAAATCTATGACAATATTATTGCAAATTATTAATGTTTTTGCTATATTATAGCTGATCATAAATTTGCTTACATCAGCACCTACTAACATTATTTTTGTGCTAATAATTGGAATGAAAATTATGAAGTGGGGTTTAAAAATGCGAATATCTCGAAAACCAGTAACTTTTGAGACTAATGATATAGGTATACCTTTTTGTCGCAAAAATGATGCAGTTTTAATATTTTCCAATAAATAGAGGGATAATGTTGACGATAAATAAGTTAATCGCACAGTTATAACCATTACATAGCTTTTGTGGCGCCTTTTAGAAAATACATTAAAATGCATAGCATAATATAATTTTCCAGGCCCTAAAACCCCCGTCTTCAAATTTTTACGTTTGTATATCCAAAATCTTCGAATTTATTGAGAAAAAACATTTTTGAAATTTCAACTTCGCCACCCTGTATCTTTCCTATTATTGATATTTTATTAACACGTTGAATGCCACGGCAATTTTCAGAATTCCGGTCTAAAAAGTCAATTTCACTTAATCATTTAATATTATTAAAAACTCTAATTATATTACATAGTAATCATCAAAAAGCATAGAAAATGTATTTTTTTTTAAAAAGGTCTTACTAATTATCTCGTAGTTGGCTTATGTAACAGAAATCTTTTCGCGGAAGCAAACTACGAGTTAATTCATACACAGACACGTTTAGACCTGTCGCTTCGCTAAAGCTGAATCAGATATTTTCGAGTGCTTCACATTTACGTCTTGTTATTGTTATAATTAAATTATCAAGAAACCAATATGGATAAAAAAAGGCCACTGACTGAAAATAAACTTGAGTACTACGCTAATCTAAGTGATTCAGAATTTGACGAGATTTTCGGCGAGGATGGTAACGACAGTAGCGATTATGAACCGTCTGAGAATTCAAGTAATAGTGACGATGAAGTCGTCTCCGAACCTGAAGATGAAGTTGTTCCCGAACCTGAAGATGAAGCAGTAATTTATATGCTGCGCAAGAAATTGCAAAACGCACAGCAATAAAAAAATCTAACAGGGTATCAAAGTGGACAGACGTCAGTGCTGCAGAGATGAAAGTGTTTATTGGACTTTAGTTACAATAGGGTCCTTGTTCTTTCCCATCAATTGAACATTACTGGAGCACAAGCAAGCTATATAATGTAATGTTTTGGCGCTCAAATATGAGTCGAAATCGATTCCAGTTGTTACTTCGTTATTTTCAATTGGTTGATAACACAATACCATCTGCCGACAGTTTATACGAGGTGAGACCAATTCTAACTCAATTCAACAATATTATGCGTGAAAACTATGTACCAGATAAAAATATTTGTATTGACGAATCCATGATGCTGTGGCGTGAAAGATTGCATTTCCGCCAGTACATAAAAAATAAAAAACACAAATACGGTGTCAAACTGTACGAACTATGTGAGTCCGACGGTCTTGTAATGAAAATTTACAGCGGAAAATCAGAAGAAACTGACCATAATTTAGGTCACTCTAGTAATGTGTTACATTTACTCGAGGACTATCTCGATAAGGGATACACGCTTAATATGGACAAGTTTTATAATTCTGTTAAACCTACGTGAGTGGAACTCTACGAAATAACAGAAAGGGAAACCCCAGAGATGTGGTAGATCGCAAACTCAAAAAAGGAGAGTGTATTTGGCAGCAAAATGGACCTGTTACTGTGTGCAAATGGAAGAACAATCGAGTTATCTAGTAGTAGGCAGTCCACGTGTTAAAGAAATTGCATGAGATTGTAATATTTGAAGAATCTCCCAGTTCACTTTGGACCATTACTTAGGGACCACCCTGTATATAACTGTTTATGATACAAAAATTCATTAAATGAAATCAAACGTCAAAACAACCAAATAACAAATCTAAAACCTATTAAAATAACTGATTATCCTCAGGCCAACTGTCATTAGTATCAAGTGTCAGTGTATGGACATGCCCCATGGCATATACATGTAGGTACAATACACACCTTGGAAGGTATAACCAAAGAATAACCTACTAACATAGAAAAAACTCTACCGAAATAACTTACACTACGAAAAATTTTAAATAACTAAATTTAATTGTTCCATTTAAACAAAAAGTTGCCTTATCGGAAAAAACTATGTTAGAAACAGGAAGCAGGAAGTTGATGGCATTTCTGGTTAAACCGGAAGTATATTATTAAAAAAAATGTACATCAGATGCATTTTGTTCCATTGCACTTATCTGCAAATTTTCATAAAATATATTCACTTGGTCCCATACCTTATCCCAGCCCCGTATTTATATCAATACTTATTGAATTTAATGTGGCAAAACATGGTGATTGACAGCAGCAAACGAATGACATAATACAAAGAAACGTCTCTGTATCGGTACTTTGTCACGTGGAAAACGGTTTTTATAATGTATTAGCTATACTATAGTTCATTTAAAAACCAGAAGGAGTAATTTGAAAAGCCTTACTCACACCACTAAAAGTTACCAGATTAGTTACTAAAGGGTGTGTTCCGAAAACGTAGTCAACAGTCGTGTTCCAAATATATTAAATATTCCTTGATAGCAAAGACATTAGTCATAAGTCGATTTCTCCTCTGATCTGCAGTATATTTTTTAGATGTACCTACGCATTAAACCAAATGTAAGACTTTTTCCTGTTTCGTTTCTTATTCAAACATAAGAAGACTCAGATTCACATCGACAACAAACAAATTATGGTCATTGTTGATGGTGGAGAGTTACAGATAGTCAAGTTACTTTAATTATATTTATTACAATTAAATTGAAAAGAATATGACAATTGATAATATGTTCTGGCAATAACAATACTACAAAATTAATAGCATTGTAGAGCAATATGCAGTATTAATTTAAACATTTCCAACAGTTATCTTTATGTTGCTAGATTAAGTGTAATAAACCACTTTTCAAATACTTCTGAGATACCTTCTTCCTTCTTTTTAATTTCAAACACCAATAATGTATTTTCTACCAAACCCATTCCTTTCTATATTGTTTTATATCTTCCATGGCATGTTCTTCCGCTGAACTTTGACGATTTCTTCCCAAATATGTATATAACAAATAAATAGTACCTACATTTGTCACGTCAAAAGGTGACACAGATAAATTTAATTTGTTTCAAGAAAGTCTGAGCGTTTCTTTGAAGCTTGCAAAATTTTGTTCAGTACAAATACCATTTTTGTTCTTCGAACGACATTTTTTATTCAGTCAAAACAATATTTCAAAAGTCCTGGTATTCCACCAATATTTTCTGCACTATATAATGTTTCTCTACTTCAGTATTCCCTTAATACTCGCTAGACCGACTATACTACTTTGAAAAAATGTAAAGTAATAATGTACCCACTGCTTGAGAATATTTTTGGCTTTTCATCCAATATTTATTTATTTATCTGTCAGAACTATCAAAAATGAAAACTACCAGCTGATGTCAATATTAAAAAGTGTTGTGTGAAACTGGGCTGAATCTGACCAATCAGAGGTCTACAGAATTGCCAACTTAAATTCAAATCACTCCTTCTGGTTTTTAAATGAGGTATAGCCCATTTGCAATTACAATTAATTTAAGCAATTCTTACTTACCCCTTTATATTTGTTCATATCTAAATAAAGATCTGTGTTTGGTACGGATCCCAAAAGACAAGTATACGGCTTAAAAGTAACTATAAAGATGGATATTAAAGATAATCCTATGCCGACTAGCAAAGCTATTTCCATGCTCACGAATACAACAGCTACGAAAGTGGTTAGCCAAACAACAGCGTCCAATTTACTGAGTTTCCAAAATTTGTATATTTCCGTTATTTGTACCAACATACTTTTCAACGAAACCACTATTACACTGGCAAGGACACACTGAAATAATAATAAAAATACAGTGTGAGTCATAATAACTATTCGGATATAGGCTAAGGGCAGATTGTTATGTATTATTTCACACTTTTTTACTGGTTACATATTTTGACGGAACTTTTTAGTGATTTTGATAAAAAAAATTGACAAAAACGCATTTTCTACGTAATATTGGTATAGTACATAAGAACGGAAATATTTCAGCCTTCTTGGTGTTTTTTTTTTCCTGCCTAGATGGGAACCTCATGTTCGACTTGTTAGACATGTTCCTTAACCACTACCCAGACAGTGTTGGACTCATCCCCACGAGAATGCCTACCAACCAAACCAACCTCAATCTCGCCGTTACTCCCGCCTTGGAATCACTACCCTAGCATACTTCAAGTCGGGCGGTCCCTCAAACACTCTCCGTCATCTTCTCCCTTCCACTCGCCCGGTCCTTTCACATTACCCATTGATATTCCCAGCCACGCTGCCCTTACTTTTGCTTTTTGTGCATCCTTCAACATATGAGTTTTAAAGGATAATTGGCTACCCAACCACACCCCTAGATATTCCACCGTTTCCTCCATCCGAATTTTCTTTCCCTTCACCATCACCCCTACCTCCATTGCCTTGCTCTGCCCCTTCACCAGTAGCCCCACTGTCTTATTCTCAGCCACTTCCAGTCCACTCCGCTCTATCTTCTCCACAATCTTCCTACACATCCTCTCCGCCTTTCTTTCTATCTCCACCTCTCCCTTTGCCGTACATACCAGACAGACATCGTCCGCATACACCGTAATCTCACATCCCTCTTCGCTTGCTATCCCACAAACTTCATCAAACACACACTTCCAAAGCGTCGGTCACAGAACCGAGCCCTGGGGTACTCCAATCTCCGTCCCATACCTTCTCCCCCTAGTGTCAACTATCGCACGCCACGTCAGGTAGTCCTCTACTAGATTAACTAGCCCCTCCCCTACTCCAAGCTTTGTCAACGCACTCAGCATCGCCCGTCTACTGACACTGTCGAACGCGTTCCCCACGTCGAAGATCACTAGCAGGGCCAATTTCTCACTCCTGCCTACCCTGCCTAGCCCTTTGCACCAAGTCCACCACCCTGCCCAGCGCTGAATGCATGATTTCCCTTCTACAAACCCATGTTGGTTTCACCCTTAAGCTCCCATTCCTACCAACTTCCTCCTCAATCCTAACCTTTATTATCCCCTCCATCAATTTACCCCATCCATCCATTCCACAGCAGGCTGATGGGCCCGTAGTCCCCCGCCCGCTTCCCATCCCTACCCGTCTTCTTCACAGGGACCACCCTGGCCACCTTCCACCTTTCCTCCCTCAGTATCCTATTAAATAGTTCCAAAAAGTACTCCCCATTTTCATCCAACAGCCTATTCACCATATCACCTCTCATGCCATCTATCCCTGGGCTTTCCTTACCTTAACATTTCTCCCCCCCTTCTCTACTTCCCACTTCTCTACCGACCTTATCCCTCCCATTCTCCCTATCTCCCTAGTATTCTGGTCTTCCCGAATCTTGCCCTCCACACCTCCTTCTACCCCTGTGAACAATTTCTCTATAATCTCTTCCTCCAGCACCCAGTTCCTATTTGCACCTATTATTTCCACCGCTATCTCATACGCCCTCCCCCATGGGCTGTTTTCCAACTCCCCCAGTAACTCTCCCCACTTTCTTCTTTTTTCCCTTTCCACCCTGTGCTCCAGTTCCTTCTTCTTCTCCTTATATCCACCTTTTCCCTCCATCTCTACTTTTCCCCTCGACACTCGTCTTCGTTCTTTCTTACACTCCCTCCACAGACTTTCTATTTCCTCATTCCACCAGCGTTCCACTTTCGCCTATTACTCCTTTTTTCTTCTCTCCTGCTGCCCTATATCACATCATACAGTTTCTCTACATCATGCCCAAGTCCCCTTCCTATCTCCTTCCTTACTTTCTTCCTTATTCTTTCTGCCTCGGCCTTCGTCCACTTCCATTCCCACTCTTCCACCAATTCCTTTCTTCCTCCTCATATATTCGTCTCCACATACCTATGTAAACTCAAGCTTTCCTCATCCTCCAGTACCCTCCAACTACTCACTGTTTTCCCCAGCCATTCATCACACACTGTTATATCAATAAATGATAAACCCCCGTCACCCCTCACGAAGATGGGCAACAGTCCATCATTCAGCACCGCCAGTCCGTTGGATGTCAACACTTCCTCCAGGATGTCTCCTCTCCTGTCCGATTTTCTCCCTCCCGAAGCAGTATTCTTGGCATTGAAGCCTTCTTGGTGTGCGTCATCGTTTGTGACGTATATCCGGGCGTTACAAATGTCGTTTATTTTAATTGCTATTTTGACATATATCTAACCTTAAATTTGATAAATAACATCATAGGAACATATTTGTTTCTATTGCTATATTTTGGTACAAATAATCTTCCCTCGGCCTATTTCTCAATAGCTATCACTCACCCTGTATATTCTAGGAAGAAGTATTTGTTTTTTTTATTCGCTTACCTTCGGTAAAGGTTCGAAAACTGGTGCGATCCAAAGAAGAGTCACCATTAGCAGGAGGGATGAAATAACCGAAACCACTTGTGTCTTACCACCGACAACTTTTTGTATCATAGATCTTGACAAAGACGCGCAGATTGGCATGCAAGAAAAACAAGATCCCACTGCATTACTTAAGCCCTGAAATCAAAGATATAAGGTATAGGTTGTCTCGAATTATATCGTCCTCACTTTTGCCGGCAATCATAAAATTAATGGGCCAATTGCAATAAATCATATGGACAACATACTTTGGCAAGTTTATCTGAAGCCGTGAAAGGAATGCAGTCGGAAACATTCGATATTGCCAAGTTTAACTATGAAAAAGTGCTAAGTATGTAGTAATAATAATTAGAAAAGGGACTTTTTATTATAAACAATATTAACAATATGATTAAACGTTAATTCTTTAATGTGCTTGTTTCCTTGAATTTTTTCTATTAACATAATTTTTTCAATTTATGAATATTAAAAGATGAGCACTTTTCCAAATTTGTTACGGGCTTCTTCAAGCTCTGGCAGCGTTCTACGGAAACCATAATTACCACACCCTCCGAATTACATAATTGGTGATTTTTATCGAAAGCTGATTTCTTATTGGCAAGCGCGTGCGTGTGTTCTTCCCTCTCACTTCGTCAATTGATTGATATTGATTTATCCAGAGGCGTTGGTATTGTCAGTGACCTTTGTATTTTTCAGTTTTACTTGGTAAAATAGGTACCGTACGCCATTTGTACGTTTATGACAGACACGCGCCATGTTTCCTCGCCTCTTACCGATGCCCCGTAGCTTCAGATAAACTTGTTCTACGGAAACCATAATTACCACACCCTCCGAATTACATAATTGGTGATTTTTATCGAAAGCTGATTTCTTATTGGCAAGCGCGTGCGTGTGTTCTTCCCTGTCACTTCGTCAATTGATTGATATTGATTTATCCAGAGGCGTTGGTATTGTCAGTGACCTTTTTATTTTCAGTTTTACGTGGTAAAATAGGTACCGTACGCCATTTGTACGTTTATGACAGACACGCTCCATGTTTTCTCGCCTCTTACCGATGCCCCGTAGCTTCAGATAAACTTGACAAACTATAGCTGCTGTAGAAGAGATCGCCAGTGGCGGACTATTTAAAATTATTTTTAACAGGACCAAAATCACAAATATCTATCTTTTTGTATTTTTATTATACATCCTTTGTTTTTTATTTAATATATGAAGACTTTTTCTCTTTTCACTCTTAAATAAGAGATTATTAAATACTATTAGGTTAAATAAACTATAACCAGCCCCCCCCCCTGCCTTGTCACCCAACTGTTGGGTTTTAATTCAGGTAAAATTTTTTTAAGAAGGTCGTATCTAGATGATTGCCGTCAAAAGCGAATACGATATACATTGAGACAAACTACCATTGCTAATAATTCTTGATTTGTGTCAACTTCATAGTTTCCTTTTTGAGCTAATATCATCATTAGCGATATCGTTATGGCATATGACACAATAGACGTTGATATACCGTCAGTAATAACCTTGGAAAGTAGAGGTAGTGGGGGAAATTCTGGCTGAGGAAATCTGCAAAATATATTAATAAAAATCGTATACGAGTTTCCAGTGGGTTTTAACATAAGATACTCACCCTGTAGGGATATCGCCCACTATTTTTATTCGATATGTTTCTGGAAGATTCATATATTGTGATGAAAGTGTGCCTAATATAACAACAATCAGCTCTATTGGAATAGGTATCGGTGATTTCTTAGATATGATAGGCTGTAATAACATTAATTTATGTAAAAATAGTATATTATACACCAAGGTAGTGGAGACTATTATTCTTATAAATGTCTTATAAATGTCTTCAACACCATGGTGTATATACAATGTTTTCCACTACTAGCCAAATTTAAGAGAAAAATTAGAAATAATTCACAAACGCACCACGAGAAGCGTTTACTTGTCTGACTGACAAATACACTGTCAGCTTTCGATATATTATGAACGTACTTATGTCATCTGTCCTTTTTGATTGAGCGCGAATTTTAAACTAATGGCATTTTTATTCAAATAATTTTCTCCTTATAAGTAATTTCAAGCAGCAAATATGTTAAAGACAATCTCCTGGGTATACAAAATTATGTTGCGAAAGTTTTTGTTGAACTACTATCCCTGATTTCCCAAAATATTTGAATTTGTCCATTATTGACCTAGGTTAATAATAATAGTTATATATGTACCAAGGATATAAATAGATGCTTATGCCCTGAGGGCGACGTTAACGAAGCCGAGGGCCTCTGGCCCAAGGGATTGTAAGTCGCCCGAGGGTATACACATCTGTTTATGCCTGCGGTGCATACAAACTTTTATGTCATACTAGTTCGTTATTGCAATCCAATCTCAATACAAATCAGTGTTTTAAAAAATCCGGTTTGAATTGGTGAATGTTGACAAACGTAAATGTCATAATATCACAATAAATTTTATATGTGTCAAAGTTAGAAGTCAAAATGAACGAAGATTTTGGTATTCTGACGAAATTATTGGAAAAGGAAAGAAAGCAACTGTAAATCTGTTGCCGAAAAAGTCTAAAGAAGCTTACAACATGGTTATTAAATAAGTTGAACAAGAAATGATTTCTCTTTATGCCCGCGCGGGTCATAAAGTACGACATTACATAGTTGGTAACTAAGCAATAAAAACACAATAATAAGCTAGTATGACATAAAAAAAATTATTAACCTTATACTTATAGAGAAATTCAACCTCTCAGTTGGCTAGAAGGAGCAATAATTCACAGCTAGTAGTGGAAAAACATATTTAAAAAGAAAACAATTTTCTACCTTCAAAAATTCGTTGTTCAACACCAACATTATTATTGCTATTGTCGAAATTATCACAGCAGCCCAATTGATTTGATACAGCTCGTCAAATACTACTTTCAATATCTACAAACATAATATAGAAACAAAAATAATATAATTTAAACCATTCTGCATGTTGTCGTGAGTAGTGTACTTTGGAAATAATTATAATTACTAAGTATATGTCGTAAAAACCAACCGGTGCAAATAAAATTTTGAAATAGGTTAAACCAAACAGCCGATTGCAGCTACTTCCTTAAGGATTTCTTAAAGTTGAAGATATTTAAGGCAGAGTTGTATAGTTCATATAATAGCCTTCTTGGTGTGCGTCATCGATTGTGACGTATATCCGAGTTTTCAGCATATCGTTTATTTTATTTGCTATTTTGACATATAGCTAACCTTAAATTTGATAAATAAAATCATCAGGATCGTATTAAGCCAAATTCGAAAAGACTATGAAATTAATAATTACCAGCTTCTTTTTCTAACTGAAAATACTTAAGAACTTTCAAAGTGCTGATGTTTTTCCGTGTATCGAGGCATATTTTTGTACCATTTAAATGGATATAACAATAGGATTAATATTCACTTTTCGTAAATAAGAATTGACCGTAAACAACCAAGTACAGACCTGATGAAAACTGTCATTGGGACATTAGAAAATAACGTAAGTCACATTGCCGCTACGAAATGTACGTCCGCATCCTATTTTCAATGATGTAATTTTCCCGATTGATAGGTGCGCTTGCGCTTAATCTAAACATCTACTAATCAAATTATTCAAGTCAAAGATTAGGGTTAACGTTTGTAATACATTTAAACGTTTCATTATTGTGATATTTTGATTAGAATTAATCATAGACATGCCTTTTTTCCATTTCTTCCAACGTAATGTGTTAGAATGACATTAATACTCGATGACGCACACCCATGGTATCATATATCTATGAAGGAATTAAACTCCGTTTGACGTAACACATGACAAATTTTGTATGCTTAAGCACTTTGGGTTTGTTGCCTGTAACATTAGACTGCACCTATTGACGTGTATCACCTAAAACTGAGATTTATGGGTCAATTCTGAGCATATCTGAAAGGCCTGTAAGCAAAAATCTGTAAAAGTTACAAGGCAACTTACTATATCTTACAGTCCCTGTAACTTATATGTGATTTCTCAGAATCGAGTTTACACAACCAGTGTAGTGTATTGTTTTCTATACAATTGAAAATTCCTTAGCTTATCAAAATTGGGCATCATTTTTTTTATCTTATTTTTTCTAACGATATGATAGTCTACTAGAAATGGAATCCAGTGAAGTGCACGTTCCAGGAACGGTTTTTATTGGGATAGCGCTTTTTTCCGCTTATTTTGGAAATGTTGTTAATAAAACGCGTGTGTTGTTACTTTTTTGTGTATGATTATTTTTGTTTTCAAAATATGTATAACTCAGTTTGGTGATTTTGTGTATTGAAGTGTGTATGGATTACAACTATTCCAATGATACATCATAAGAAAACCTGGATAAAAACTTATAACTTAGTATCTCTGAATGATTTCTTAACAAATTTAAATGAAGGAGAAAAATCTATAAAATTTGAAATTGAAAATAACAATTTTTTGCCATTTTTAGATGTTCTTATCAATAAAACACCGGTATGAAACAAGTGTTTATCGTAAGCCAACACACACTAATAGGTATTTGAATTTTGAATCAAATCATGCTATAAGCGTTAAAAAAAAGGGGTAGTAAAATCTTTATACGATAGAGCCATAATCATTTTTTCTAATGATAATCATTTCACAAAAGAGAAAACTCTACTAAAAAATGTTTTAAATGCCAATAATTACCCGGCAGAATTTGTAAATAAAGAAATTAAGAATATAGATAAGGGCTCATTGTTAATACCCCATAATAATAACAATAATATTAATAATTCAGCTAACATAATTTTTAAAAACTTGACAATACCGTATGTTAAGGGTTTATCAGAAAGAATTAAAAAAATTGGTATTCAATTGAATATTCGAACTAGCTTCAAATCTAATAATACGTTGAGATCTATACTAACAAAAACAAAACCAAAAAATGAAGAACAATCTTCAAAAAATTGCATATATCAGATATCTTGTGAATGCGACAAATTCTATTTAGGTGAGACATCTAGACCATTGAAAGTCCGAATAAGTGAACATAAAAAATATATCAAAGATAGGGAGTTCTTTAAGTCAGGTATTTGTAAATATGCTTGGGAAGAGGGGCATAAAATTCAATGGGATTCGACAAAAAGTAATATTGAAAGAGCCCAATAATAAAAGGCGAAATATCAAAGAAACTGCTTCAATACAACTGAATGCAGATAAATGTGTAGCTAGTATTTCAGCCGAATGTAGTCAAATTTGGTTACCAATGTTAGAAAGAGAAATTTCCAATAATCAATTACCTGCGTTATCAGGATAGCATCATAAGTTTTTATCCAGGTTTTCTTATGATTTATCATTGGAATAGTTGTTAATCGATACACACTTCAATACACAAAATCACCAAACTGAGTTATACAAATTTTGAAAACAAAAATAATCATACACAAAAAAGTAACAACAAATGCGTTATATTAACAACATTTCCAAAATAAGTGGAAAAAAGCGCTATCCCAATAAAAACCGTTCCTGGAATGTGCACTTCACTGGATTCCATTTCTAGTAGACTATCATATCGTTAGAATGTCAAAAAATAGAATATTCTATTCACATTTTACCAGAGATGTGATCTACTATGAATGGACCTTAATAAAATTTGACAACAAAATTTTGTAGTCTTAAACTTCAAAATATTATTGATTGTCTAGTTGTCATATTTTTTCGTTGTGTCAGATAGGGACCAAAAAATTATTTCATTACTAGTTAATCTTGACAACGGTAGCTGGAACGCTACCGAAACGTCGAAATAAAAAATAAAAAACATTATTGTGGTTTGATTCCCAAAAAATAAGAAAAAATAATAAGTAAAGCCATAAGGAACTTACAGAAGATATTCGGGCATCATTAGTTTGGGGTCACTGAATGAAAAACTAAACTGAAATGGTTGGTTCTATCTTACAGATATACTAAAGCAGTTTAACTTTGAAGTGTAATTCAATGTCCTTCGTGGCATATAACCAGGGAAGTAGTTGCTGCTTCTTAGTGGACAGTCTTTGTTATTAGTTTTTCAAAGATTCTTTGAGGCGTTATAGTAGTATTAAACTATTACATGTGTAACATCTATTTATAACACGATCTACTAAAATGACATTTCATTTGAAGGAAACTGTACATGAAGTAGATGTACCTACTTAAATACAATTACAAATTACAATGCCTTTACAAATAATAATTTCTTTTTCAATTTACCTTAATAGTGAGGAAGTTCCCTTTGAGAGTTGGCATATCTACGCCAATGAGATCTTTAATTTGAGTTGCGACTATTTGAAAAGCCGCCCCACATGTGAATGCTTTCACCAACATGTCTGACAATAAAGCAGTAGCTGCTCCCAATCGCAAACAGTACATAATTAGCTGAAAATAACAAAAATATTATAAAAACTGCTGTGAAATTTTATGAAAAACTGTTTTAATCTTCCTCTAGGATCACCAATAAAAAGTTTCATTACTTTGTCCATAATAATTTTTTCAAGCTAACAATAAATTACTAATTTGCCATTTTTTGCTAACTTATATTACTTATTATAAACAAAGTATTGAAATTTCTGAAGCTTCTATGACGGGAACTTGTTAAGTATGTATATAGGAAGGAGCCCTTCGACCGAAACATTTTTAAATACAATTATTTAAACATTTTTTTTAGCTTACAATAAAGACAAGAACATTTTTTTATTACGTTGAATTGAAATTATAAATAATAAATACCTATAGTTTGAAAAAACTAAAAAAACACGCTTTTAAAGAATATCGAACTGAAAAGTTGAAAATAATTTTTAAAATAAACTTAAAACAATAGTATATAAAAAAATACTAGTATAATTGAGGGAAAAGCGTGGGGCGCTTTGTGCCATAATTTTCGTATGTCGAGCACCCCATTTTTTAGTTCGATTTATTGTCAATAGAGTTTTTCTTTAAGTTCTCATTGATAGTGTTATAAATTTCCAACAGAGGGTGCACGGGTGTAAAATTCTTCTTGAACAACGTAATAAAATTCGATCCTATAATTCTATGTCTTGCTACAAATATAAATGAAATTTTTCAATTAATCATTTTAGACAGAGTTGTATCATCTTGTGCTTGATGATTTGTGAAATGATATTACACTATTTGCGACTAACTAATAATTACGACTCTTATTAATTATTTCTTAGTCGTTCCATTTCATCTAATGCTTCGTTGTTACATGGGGTTTCATCTGTCAACTTGGAAAAATCAAGTTCTTCAATCCGAATACCGTCCAAAGATCTGCACCGGCTAAGTGCGACGTATGCTTGTGCGCGCAAAGGAGGGTTGGAGGGTTACAAATCCACAAACATACAAGTGAAGATAATAAAAGCGTGTTAATATAGGGATAGAATTCCGAGAGACAGAAATTTTTTTATTGGAAATTTCGTCTTCTTTGTGGTTCCTTTTTCAAAATCACTTGAATATTAATAGCTTTTGAGTTATTAACCAAAAACTAAATTTTATACTTTCGAAACATTTTTCTAGATGTCGCTCCGAATCGAATGAGCCATAGCTCATATTTTTAGGAGCTTTATCAAGGGTTATAACACGTTTTAGAACTTGTTTATTAGACTATGATAAGTATGCATTTATTATTAGCACATACAGTGTCCATCGAAAGTCTCTCCCCTATCTATTTCATAAACCATAGAACTTGAACCAAAAATTGTTTGGGTGCTGAAATATGGTATAGTTAAAATAATACCCTTCTTGGTGTGCGTCATCGATTGTGACGTATATCCGGGTTTTCGGCATGTCGTTTATTTTATTTGCTATTTTGACATATAGCTAACCTTAAATTTGATAAATAAGATTATCAGGATTGTATTTAGCAAAATTCGAAAAGGCTATGCAATTAATAATTACCAGCTTCTTTTTATAACTGAAAATACCTGAGAACTTTCAAAATACTGATGTTTTTCCGTGTATTCATGCATATTTTTGTATTATTCATATATATAAAACAATAAGATTAATATTCACTTTTCATAAATAATAATTGACCGTAAACAACAAAGTACAGACCGGTCAAGAACTGTCAGTATGACAGTAGAAAAAGACGTAAGACTTATTGCCGCTACAAAAGTAACGCCTTCCTAGTATTTTAAACTCTCGATTGATAGGTTGAGCTTGAGCATAATCTAAACATCAACCAATCAAATTTTTGTAAGTCAAAGATTAGGGTTAACGTTTGTTATACATTTAAACGTTTCATCATTGTGATATTTTGATTAGGATTAATCACAGACCTGCCTTTTTTTCCATTTCTTCCTACGTAATGTGATAGAAAGAGATTAACAATCGATGACGCACACTAAGAAGGGTATTATTTCAACACAAGTGCAGCGTGTTTAATAGTGACGTCATCATTCAAAATGGTGGATTGCCTTACTAAATTAAAATGCTCCACCAGCTGACAGAAGATGATCCAGATCGCAGATTTGAATTTTGCGAGAAAATAGATGAGAACATATGTCAAGAAACCGATTTATCTCAAAACAGTGTGTTTTAGTGACGAGTCTACCTTCTTTCTTAAAATGTGAACACTTGAAACGTGCGCTCTTGGAGTGACACAAATCCTAACATTTTCCTTGAAGGATAAACACAGTTTCCTCAAACAGTTAATGCGGGGACAGGGATTCTAGGAAACTACATCGCTGGACCTGTATTTCTGAACACGAATTTAACCAGGGTAAAATGGAAATGCTAGGGAATGCTATAGAACTCCTAATCCTTGAAATACTTGAAAATCATCCTAATGAATCCTGGGATTTAGAGATAACTTTCTAGCAGGATCGTGCTCCTCCCCACTATTATGGACCAGTGGGGTGATATATGAACGAGCAGTAGAGTGGCCTGCTCGCTCTCCTGATCTGACACTACTAGATTTCTTTATAGTACGCCAGTCGGCACCGTTGAAGGTCTAAAATAAACGATTCGTACACATCAGAAGAAGGCGCACTCCGAATCTTCACGGACGGCTCTAAAACCAATATGTGCTCAGGATGTGGAATTCACTCCATATCTCTCAATGTCAGCGTTGCTCAAACAGAGCTCACTGATATCTACATCTCCGCAAAAGAGATTTCCAAAAGAAACACCACAGGTAATAAAATTCACATCCTCACGGATAGTAGACAAGCACTACTAGCCCTGAACAGACCACGTATTACATCAGGCCTAGTACTGGAGTGTCACCTGTCCCTGCTCGAAGCCTGTAGTAACGAAGTTACTCTAGGCTGGATCAAGGGCCACATGAAATCGAAAGGTAACCACATTGCTGACTCACTAGCCAGGAAAGCAGTCTCCCAAAAACTCTTGGGACCTGGCACTTTCATTGATCTGTCTGCGTCAGCTATGATTGACCTAATAAAGGAACACTCCCTTGATAAGTTTAAGGGTAGATGGGACGATGCAGAAGGTTGCAGGTTTGCCAAGGAGCTGCTGCAGTATCCGGACAGCAAAGTCGCCAAAAAATACGTGACTCTGAACAGACAGAACCTTCGGACTGCCACGGGTATTCTGACTGTCAATGCCACCTACGAAAACGCCTCTACAGACTGGGTCTGTCTGACACTTTACTCTGTAGGGGATGTGAACAGGAAGATGAGACTGTCGAACACATTCTTTGTGAATGTCCGACACTCTTTCAATTTAGGTTTTCTGTATTCGGTGAGTACAGGCTAACACAAGCCAGCATGAGGGAGGTTACTTCCGGTGACGTTATCGCCTACTTCAAACAAGTAGGCTGGATGACGAGCCAGAAGGAAGTCTGAACCTCAGAAGGATGGACAATGGGCCAATTGTGGCCTAAGTGCTGTGGGGGTCACCCACCCTTCAAATTCTTACATATACAGTTGTAAACGATTCGTGAAGAATGGAGATCGATTTCTACATACAACTTTGTTTCTATCTATCGTTACTTTTTGTATCTATTTCTATCATTAACTTCCAAGTAATTTCTTTTCAAACACTTTTTCTACGCCTTTGTCTATGAAACGAATATCACTAAAACCCCTTTTCTACGTTCCGCCGTTCTAAAAAAATGTAAAAATGAAAACAAAATTGTTTTCAAATTGCACACGTCCCTACCCTTTGTTCTAAGATTTATGTCCTTTTCTTGTCGTTATTTCCATGCCGCTTTTCTGTTTGATGTGGGACACGTGTTCATTTTAACCACTTTCAAAGAATTTGTCCGTTAATTAATTGCCCGCCTCCAGTTTAGAATTCAGCAAATCAGGGTTGTTTATAACCTGCAATTTTCTTTTCTGGCACTATTTTTTGAGAGTCTTCTATTAAATGTCCAGCATAGAAGATGTGTTAAGAGTCTTCTATGAATTCTCACTAAGAAAAATGTGATAAAACTTCGTTTCTTGACAGCTAATATAGCATAATATTATGCTTGAATATTACTTAAAAGTTTTGTGTTTTGAAAGTTTGGAATTGACTCTCCAGGTGTATAAAAGTATAGTGCTGAATGTTTAAATGCTTTCGTTTTAATATGAAATAACGTAGAAAGGCCTTATCGATGATCTGACTTCATCAATGTACTCTTTTTACTTGTTAAAAGGATAATAAAAAATAAGTTGGCGCTCAAGCTATCGTTTCTTCCTTGTGTGATGGTTCCAAAAAATCTTAATTTAGGCAAAGATCCAACCCTGGGATATACCGTTACCTATTAAAAGTTCTACGTGCCAGTGATGCCGCTCTTCAGTCCAAGCGGAGAGAACACCGGTTACCGTTTACCGGGAGGTTGCAATTTGACGCCGGTAAGATCATGTGACAAATTGGCCAACGTGCTATGTTACAAATTGGCCACAACGTGTTGTGTTACACCTTGAGTGCGTTTGGGAAAAGTTTTTATCTGGAACCTTTTATTGCCAAGAAGTCCACTGTTCGCTCGTCTTTTCCATCCCTTGTGTGAATTTTAACGTGTGGTTCATGTACATGAAGCAAACTTTTTTTGTAACTAGTCTAAAAAGGTGCTATTATGTTACATACCTGTACAACTGATGATATCAATGTTATAGCCGTAGCAACTTGAATTGGACTGTAGCCTAAGCTAGTGACAGTAACGCCCAAATCAGTATTATTATTATTGTTATTAATGGAAGTTGGCTCAAAATAAGAAGGATCAGCGTATTCTAGAACGGCCTTACCCGTCATTAGACAAGCTATGGAAAATGTACCTGAAATATTTACGGCTTTAGGTTAAAAAATCCACATCTTATACTTTTTTTTCTTACCCATAGATGCATGTCTTGAAGTCCCAAAGAAGAAATACACTAAAACTGGGAAAATAGCCATATAGATTCCAACTACTGGGGGGACATTTCCTAAAAGGGCGTAAGCCATGCCTGAAATAAAAATTTTATTAAAGGTTTGGTTTCAGTAGGACAGAGATTTACCTTGAGGTATGTGCATTACAGCCACTGTATATCCAGAAGTTAGGTCAGAAAAAAAGTTAGATCTCCAGTCGTATTTTGGTAACCATCCCAAAAAAGGAACAGTGGTTGTGATCAAGCTCTTCAATGATATTCTTTCGGGACATAATCGTTCTACAACTGAAAATTATATTAATTAAAATTGTAGTCTACTTGGCGTCTGTATGGAGGCTATTGATTGTACTATATTATAGTACATTCAATAGCCTTCTTGGTGTATGTAATTGTTTGTCCGTATATCCGGCTTTTCGGTATGTCGTTTATTTTGTTTGCTATTTTGACATCTAGCTAATCTTAAATTTCATAAAGTATCATCAGGATCGTATTCATCCAAATTCGAACGGGAATGAAATTAATAATTACCAGCTTCTTTTTCTAACTGAAAATACTTGAGAACTGTAAAAATGCTGATGTTTTTCCGTGTAACTAGGCATATAAATATAATAATAAATACAACAGTAAGATTAATATTTAATTTGCATAAATAATAATTGACCGTAAACAACAAAGTACAGTGGACAGATCGAGACGTGAACGGTCAGAAGCACCGCCCACAAAATGCGCACGAAATTCGATCGTGCTAGACCTCAGAAATCATTTTTTAATGTTGTTTCGAGCGATAAACATCTTTGTACAGTGCCGGATTGAGTTAGTTAAGTGAGTGATGGAGTTTAAAAGCAAACTAAATTAACACAGTTTGAACAGTAAAACTCGTGAAGTGGTCGCTAATGTATTTAAATATATGGAGGAAGAAAAATCTAGTGCTAAAAATGTCTCTCGATAAGTTGTATGAACGAGTTATTGCTGCAACAGGTGTGTCTGAATCAAGTATTCGAAGAATTGTGAATGGAAAAAAGGAAATAGATGCTGGTTCCAAAGCATCCTTTACATCTCCAAAACAAACTGAAAAGAGGAAGAATCCTATGACCGACTTAGACTTAGACCTATTAACATTAAAATGTCATCAATATTAGATTAGGAAGTACATTCTTCAACCATTATGTAATTAGTAGATGGTTTGGGTTCTTTAGAATAATTATTATCGCGGTTCTTTAGAATAATTATTATCGCTATCTGTGACGATGAAATATACCTATAGATTTTACCTATTCCGAAAATTTATTCGGGGGTAATACCACAAGAGCTCAGATTTAGTCGGGATTTAGACGAGAGCTGTTCTGGCAAAATCACGAGAGCGTAGCTCGAGTGATTTTGCCTGAACAGATCGAGTTAAATTGCCAATGAAAGTAAGCATGAGAAAACCACCGAAAAAAATATCCTGCTAAATCTGAGCTCGCGTGGTATTTGGTAAGACAATCCCATGAATAAAAAACTCAATTCAATTAAACTAAATTAAATTAAATTGATTCCATATGGAGGAATGAGTTTTCTTGGTATTTTCTGGAGTTGATTTTTCAATCTCCCTTACTATTTCTGCCTTGCAAATATTTCCAAATCTCGACATACTTTTTGGAATTGTTATATGCTGTTTAATTCATTCTGTTTTTGACATTTATAATTGTCAAATTGACGTGCATTGCTTGGTAAACAGACAGTACCTAAATGCTAGGGTTGCTACGGTAACGTAATTTATCCGATATTTTTATCCACTTGCAAACTCTCTTCCTTCCTATTTAGCCGACAGCAAACTACGATTTTTGTATTCACAAATGGGAATTTTTATACATGAATGGGATTGTCAGATTAAATTTTACTCATCAAACATTTTAAATACGTATTTAGTACAAATAATTTAATAGTATTGCAAATTTTAGACAAATGAATAAAAATTTTAGAATACAAAATAAATCACAAATTAGTTCCAATAAGTAAATTTTTGCATTTACACCTTAGTCCGCATCATCGTATGTTTGCCTTTCTGTTTTCCGAATACTTTCTCTGTTTAACACTGACTGTGGCTTCGCGCATCTCGAAGCTCTCCCACCGTTCACGTCTCGATCTGTCCGCTGTACAGACCTGATGAAAACTGTCAGTGGGGCAGTAAAGAAAGTCGTAAGACACATTGCCGCTACGAAAGGTACGGCTGCATCCTATTTTAAATTAATCAGATTAGAGTTCACGTTTTTAATACATTTAAACGTTCCATTATTGTGATATTTTCATCAGGATTAATTACAGACCTGCCTTTTTGTCCATTTCTTCCAAAGTAATGTGTTAGGAGGGCATTAACAATCCATGACGCACACCAAGAAGGGTATTTATATGTGTTAGCGAATTATCAAAATTACTGATCATAGCAATCAAAATTCCATAAAACTATACTTAAATCTCGATCAAGAACATATATTTTACAAAGAAATCATTTCTCATGAATTTAACTGTTCTCTGATGGGCTTCGACTTTACAATTCTCTACCAACTGATATTAAAAACAGTGGAAATATGGTTTATTCACGATAAAAAGACCATGACGTCATTTCTAGTTACTTCCCTGCTTATCAGAATAAATATTAATTTACCAACCGTAAATACAATTTATACCCAACAGCCAGGGCAATTTACAGCCAATGGGTTGGCAAAACTTCAAGACGTTGTCAGATCGACTGTTAAAATTCCCCAGCATGTTTTGACGTTTATTGACATTCGATCATCGTCTAATGTTTACAAGTTTTTTTGGTGCTTTTAAATTCATTGCTTCTTCAAGATTAAAAAAACAGTTATTTTCATTACTAATTATTCAGGCAAATCTGCAGTGTGTTGTTAATAAAATGCCAAAGCAGCTGAACAGTAAATATCAAGAGATGGTAACATCTTTGTTGAGCTATTTTGAACGAGAATGCCGAAATGGGGGCCCGCTTACTGCTGTTAGAGACGTAAGTAATAGTATTCGCTATTTGTATCCATCATTGTTAATAATTCTTACATATTTAAATGTAAATGGTTGAATGTTTTTATTTTAATGTTAGGTTAGGGTAATTAAACTTGATATATTATTCTTTCATAAAATTGAAGTAATTATATTGTAGAGAGTTGCAGAAGCTTTATAACTTAGCGTTACCACTGTTAACCGTATTGCCGCCAAGAATATTAGAGGTGAACAGCCTAAAAGCCCACCTAAAAAGAGACAACGCATAAAACCTTCTGTTGAAATTGATAACTTTGATCAAAATGCTTTTCGAAATGTTATATAGAAATAGAATATAGAAACTGTAACTTGATATGAACATTATTCAATATATTATGGTAATACTGAGATAACTTATTTTGTTTAAATATATACATTTTTGTAGGAATAAACCACCAGCAGTATAAGAAGCTGACATATTATCTAAAAAATATGGCCACAAAGTGCTTAGACTTCCCTTACCACTGTATGTTCAACCATTGACTAATAAATTAGTCAATGGTTCAACCCAATTGAACATATTTGGAGCATAGTTAAAAAAATTTGTAGAGATCATGTGGGAACTGATGGTTCTTCAAAAGAACAAGCATTAGGTGCATGGAAAAAGTTTTTAGAAAAATGACTCCTGATATTGGGTCAAAGACAGTAGAGCACACTAAAAAAAATTATACAAGATTGGTGGGATAGAGAAGTAGTATTCGATTGACAGGATGTGCCTCCACTTATTATTAATTTTGACAGTGATGATGGAGTTAATGATGATTTTGTGGTGGAGTAGTGGAAATCTTGTGTTTTATTTTTTGTATATCTTTATCCAATTTGCCTTATTTCCACCTTTTCAAAATCACTAATAACTATTATTAAATTAATTAGGTACAGTTATTTTATAATACACAAATTAAAACAAAAATTTTTTTTTTTAATTCAATGAAGATTGCAACAGGGTGGACTGTTTTGAGTGGCCCACTCACAAAAAATGAAAGTAAGTAGGTAGTTCTGAAATTATTGTGGAATTATGGAACATAAATGTTTAGATTAAATAATTGTATCATAATAACAATAACCAACCAGTTTACCTATTTGAAATAAAATGTATATTCTCAAGTTATTGTTTCCATTATTAACACAAGTAAAACTTTGAAATACAATATAAAATCAGGCAGGTAGTGACTTAACATAATTGTCATGCAATCTTCAAACTATTAGCAGAAGGAGCAAAGACTTTGAGCAGGTCATTCCAGTTGTTGATAAAGAAATGTTGACTTTAAATTCCATTATTTCAATTTGCTTTGGTGGATTATCACAGCTATATATAAAAAGTCGAAATTTTTAAAATTAATCAAGCCTAGCATACAAGCCTTTTATTTTTAAATAAATATTTTTGACTTACGCCCTACGAGGCACGGAACAATGAAAAAGAAGAACTGTCAATCTAACATCAGATTGACTTTTCTAGTTTTCGTTAAGTAAAGGAAAAAACTACAGCTTGGCAACATCACAATATTTTGTTTTGTAACGTCATCGTCTTTTTATCGTAAATAAACTTTATCAGCTCATTATTTAGAGATGGGACATGTTAGCTTTAAGTAAATTTTTTGTATGTAAATAAAATTGTATGTTTGTAATTAGCTTGAAGCTAAAATAAAGATTACTTATTAACTTCTTTATACAACCCTCCCTAAAATAACGTCAACTTTAAGGGATTACTGCAATCGGTTGTAAATTTAACAATTATTTCAAAATTTTATTCGTACAGGTTGGTTTTCCATTCTGCTAGAATGTGTTGTTTTACCAACAAAGTATTGATAATTACTTTTTTAATGTAATTGTAATCAAAGCAATGACATGTACTTTTGGGAATGTACTTTGTGATTGTAATTATTTTTAATAGTATATTAAAGTATAAGTGGATATTAAAGTCTTTAAAACACGCGCGATTTTTCTCGCACGACGGCGAATACTTTACGCTATTTTTTTATTGGTGCACTTTAAAATTATAAATACTGATCTATAACTACTACAACAACAAGAAATGGAAATCATAGATGGAAAAAGGTAGAACGTGTCGCGGGACACACGGTAGGAACTTTAGTTCCTTTTAAGCAAAAGTTATGTAATACATCTGACGTTATAGATAAACAATTTACATATTCTTTGGTGGTTGAGTAGTAAGCACACCAGACTCTCACGCGGTAAACCCGGGTTCGATTCCCCGCTAGGAATTTTTTTTATTGTTAATTTTATTTTTAAATAATCATTCTGCTTGATATTAATGACGACAACAGGTAGACGTTTGAAATATTTAGCAGAATATTCATTATTATAGATAATGGTACGGTACCCTCCATGAGGGTGTCCGACTGGCAACATCTACTTATAACATCATCGTATATTTAAAAAAGGAAACCGTAGCATTATACAAATTGGACATTCGTTTACCACAAAATTAGTGGAAACATAAAATTGAATTGTTAAATTTTTAATTTGAAGTTATATTACAGTTTATAGAAATTTTAATTTTCTAGATTTTTTCCTAAGTGGGTCGTAGAAAAAATATGCTGCTCGACTCGTGTGGATTGTCCATATCGCACTTCGTCCTCGTGCGATATGGACATCATATCCACACTAGTTGCACAAACTACAATTTCTTTCAAAATATGCCCTTTTACATTTAAAATAACCTGCCAAATGTCAAATCAATTTATCCATCCATTTTAAAGTTATCGAATTAAAACATTCAAGTTTTCAAAATTTCAACACCCTGTATTTCGAAAAGTAGCTAGACCCCTTAATCGCGCAAAAAAAATTATGGAAATAATAGTGAAAATTTATCCGAACAAATTCAAGTAGATCACTAGCACTGCGAATACCAGCTTTGCATAGAATTTTAATATAGCATCGGTGGTTCAGTGGTTAGAATGCTCGCATTGCACGCGGGCGGCCCGGGTTCGAATCCGGGTAGGAGCATATTTATTATTATGAATCGCTGCTTCGTAAACGAGAGAGAGACTAAGGAGGCACAAGCACGCAAAAGCAAGGCACATAACGAAGCGATGTAACATAACGTAACGTAACGCGTAACGGTCAGATCTTTTGCGTCGCGACCCCTGGTCGCTCAAACATAACCTGGCGTAAAGAACTAAAGTTCCAATAAGAACTAAATGTCAAATGGTTGCACTCGTGATGTATTGTACACATTGCGTTGTCATGAAAATGAGAAAAACATAAACTAATTTGTATTTTGATGGAAGTTCTGTGAATGTCAATGGTATTAATTTAAATACCATTTCCTAAGATTTGAAAAATCGAAATATTAATATTTCAAACCTTAGAACATAAAACAGACAGGAAGGAGCATTCACCAAATAAGTTTGCGTCCAAATAGGAGGCTGCAAATGGCGAATAGTCGTTTCTGTTTTGATATTGGCGTACTGTTTGCATAGGGTATGGGATATGTGAAATTTTAAAATTGTAGCTTATTGAAATGTATTAAATATAAAACTATAAGCTGTCCTATGTCCTATACAAACAATATTGTCTAGGAGCAATGAAAATACGAATATAGAATAATACTTCTAATAATACTTTCGTTTAAACTTATTTCTACCAAAAAAACATAAACCAGGCATGTTTTTTCATTCACCGGTAGATCCATCAATCGACCAACTGCGTTTTTATATTCATTGGTGGATGGTAGATTGAAGAAATGACGCGTTCATTTATTACTGTTGCATCAACCAAAATTGTAAACCACTCCACCGTTGTATCGAGGTGGTGGATAACTTTGGTGGTTCACAAAATGACAGCTTAACCTCTAAAAACTAACGATTTTTTAAAGCAGTCAAAGAAATGGACGAATTAATAGAAATAAATTTAAAATATGGTAACAAGGTATTGACGGCGCTATTAACAGCGTCAGAAATTGGAAACATTTCATGTGGAGTTATCAGAGACTCCTTCCTGTCTATTTTATGTTCTAAGTTTCAAACAATACCAACGGCACTTTCCATTTTAATTTATAAATTTGACATTGTTAAATATTGTTCGAATAAAAGTTTTGACGTTACAAACTACTCCTGTCAGATCAATAATAAAAAAAATGTCATTTAGACATGATTTAGACCATAGATTTAGACTTCGTTTCTCGAGTTGTTGATGTTGCCACGGTAACTTTAAAACACGCGCGTGTTTTAAAGCTCGATTTAAACACGATGAGGCGTGCATTAAATAGGTAAAATGGTTCACCAATAAAAAAAGTACATTCAATTACCCAGCAGCACTGTTCTATACCACCGTTAAAAATGAACAGTGTAACCTTGACACAGTTTACCTCATTCGTACGAAAATACCCAGATACTGGGTATCAAAAGATATACACATAGATTCAAAAGTTTTGCATCACCCTATATCTCCGAAAAAAAAATTTGTTCATTATAAATGGATCAGAGATTAATCAAATAATTAGTTTCTATAAAAAAAACGTGTATATTTGTCAAAAATTTTTATTATCCAATAATAAACTTGCTTTAAACATAAAAAGTATTCTTAGAAATTAAATAAATTAAATACAAATTGATTCTTTTTAAAGAAAAGGTTAAGTGAGAACCTGCATGAGAACTTTTAATAAAGAGTATTTCCACCTCTAGAATTTATGCAAGCTTGAAGTCGCCTGCCCATGCTGTTTACCAAATTATTGATATTCTGTTGAGGAATATTTCGCCATTCTACTTGGGTCGCATGAACAAGCTCTTGTACACTCCTGGGTGGACTTCTGCGTGCTGCCGCTGCCCTGGCAAGCATGTCCCAAGCATGTTCTATGGGAATCATGTCAGGAGATAGGACAGGCCAGTTCAAACGATTGATCCCTTCAGATTCAATATACTCATTTACAGCTCTGGTCCGATGAGGTCGGGCGTTATCGTCCATAAAAACGAAGGAATTGCCAACAGCTGCGCGCCATAGTCTCACGTGAGGATGTAGAATCTCTCTGAGATACCTATCACCAGTCATCGTTCCCTCCACATGAATTGATTCTGTGCGATCATTTCACATGATACCAGCCCAAAACATAGCACTTCCTCCTCTGAAGGACGGCACGGGGCGAGCATGGGCAAGCTGAGCAACTCTCGTTGGATCCCGCCACACACGTATTCGATGGCTATCTTGTACCAAACAAATCCTTGTCTCGTCGGAAAAAAACACCCAATTCCAAAATTCTTCAGGCAAGGCCGCGTGTTCTTGAGCCCACTGTATTCGGCGAACTCTGTGCTCAGGTTGTAGTCTGGGCACTCACATATTGGTCGGCGACACCGCAAACCTGTCGCAAGTATTCGTCTTCGTAATGTCGAGATCGATACTTGAACTCCCAACGCATCTCTTATATCTCTTTGGAGTGCTGGTATTGCCATGGTCGGGTTTCTTCGGATAGTTAAGTAGATATAGCGGTTCTGCCGCTGATTAGTAACTCGCCTTCTACCGCTTCTAAGTCTATCACGGAGAGAATTGGTCTGGAGATACCGGTTCCATACACGAGACACATCACTTTGCCAAACGCCAACTCTGATTGCCACGAACCTTTGAGAATGACCTTCTTCAACTAAAGCCACTATTCTTGCACGGTCAATCTCACTTATGACTTGACGATTTATGTTTGCACTTAAAATCGTAAAAATCAAATGCCTTGAATGTTAAAATGATCGCACTAAAAATGTTATCTTACAAAAAAAACTGTAAGCATCTGTATATGGCAAAAAATATGGAACATATTGAAATGGTAAACATTGATAAACAAGCCAACAAAAAATTGTTAGCGAAAAAAAATTCCTTTGCATCCGAAGAAGGTGATGCAAAACTTTTGAATCTATGTGTATTTTCATATACAATACGTAAAAATCACAAGATAGATTTGACGTACTGAAAATAAAATTTTTATTAGTCGTAAATCTTGGTAAACTGAAAGTTTAAAAAACCTCATTGGATAATATAATGCATATTATCAGTAGTAATACCCCTAGGGTCTTGATAATACCGAGATAATTTTGTCATAGAGAATACTGAAAGCGTGTTGCTTGATAATAGCCCAAGGCCGCAGGCCGAGGGCTATTATCTTTGATTTGATTGTCAATCTGACGCTTAATACTTTTCAATACAAACTTTATTAGTTTTAATAAAAAATTATTCATTTTTATTTAAAACTACAGCTGTAAAAAGTACAATTGGTAAATTAATTGAATCGTTAGATGTATGGAGGGTAGAGGTAAGGAGAACCGTCTCTGCGTGTATGAAAAAGTGTCCGTAACAGCGCGCCCAATAAGGGTGGCGCTGCGGCACGTTAGGATACTTTTTAAAGAAAGCGCCAAAAGTGATTAGAAGAAGATAGAGAAATAAACAAGGTAAATAGTTTAAGTTTTGTATACGGGTATTTTACTAACTACTCTAGTCATGAAAATTTTTAAATATTTAAACTCAGCACACTTCACTCCGTCTACAATAGCTATGTTCATATTAGATTTTTTTGTACCCCAGCGCTACTCTGGCAGATAATTGAAGCTTTATTGTCAGTATACAGCTGGACACTTTTTCAACTCTCACCCCATACAAGACGGTTCTCCTTACCTCTACCCTCCATAGTTAGATGCAATACCAAATTTTTCCGACATTTTTAATCCAGTTGTCAGTTTGACGTTTAATTAATTTTTAATAAAACATAAACACCAAACTGAAAACACCACATGTAAGGGTATTATCGCTGTAATACAGCGGTGATTGGATGAAATTTGACACATGACTTGAAATTAAGTAATTTGATTGGTTACTATATTCAGTAAAAAATTATCAGTAGTAATAACCCAAGGACATTGATAATTGTTCGAAAAAATTATATGACAGATTTCGAAAGCTTGTTGCTTGGAACAAGCTTGAGAAAGTTGTCATAAAATTTTTGAGCATTTATCAATGTCCGAGGGTTATTCGGATAGAAAATTTTTTGTTTCAGTATAACAACTAAATCGTGACATTTTGAAATATTAAAAATTCGAAACTTCAAAATCGGCATAAATCAATATGTATCCATAGCAACGTAACGTGAAAATTGCCCATGGTCTGTTTTCAGTGTAATGTTGACATGATTGGCTGAGATTGTTCATATGATATAAAATGAGGAAATTTGATTGGTTTTTGGAATTGTCAAAAAATTTTCTGATGAATAGACTGCATCAAAAGTTATAAGCGTTACATTTCCAAATCTTATGTACCGAATAACTTTTTAATAATTCAACGTTAATACAAAAAAAGTAGGATTGTCACAATCGTTTTTATTTGATATCTCTAAGATAAAACATATGCTCATATACAGGACGGATAGAGGTTTATAGCGAAGCGGTAAGTTTTAAAATGTTTGTCACTTTAGCAGTTTGTACTAAAGGCTACATTTTAAAATTATTTTGAAATATACAGGATGTTTCAATAAAGTGTGGCGTATCAAAGTTATATTTTTTCTCATGGGACACCATATATTTTATTGAAAAGTTGTAGCAAACGAGAAAAACAAAGCTTGGGAAGTTTAGTAGGTACTTTCTATTATAACATAATTTTTTCCCACCAATTGATTGCTATATTATGGTTGTTTGACCCACCTTTGATGATAAATTAGTTTCTCCACGACTTTTTGATAATTTTAACATTTTACGGTGTGCTCCTTCAAGTATAATGACGTACATTATTCACCAGTTAATAATAGGTGTGTGTATAATAAAAAGGTCACATGAAACATAATTATATTGAAGATTATTCATACAAACGACACAATAATATTATATTAAATAAAAATTTTCGCTCCGACTCGGATTTAAACCCATGCCTAAAATTCCTCGCTTTACCAAGTCAGAGCCGTAAACCATCAGGCTATGAAAACTTTATCTTTATATGATAGTATCAAGATGTTATATATACAGAGTGATTTATTAAGAAAGTCCAATCTCCGAACTGTAGATTCTAGGCCTCAAAATATGATGATTCTGCTCAACATGCCTTATGCAAATATTGCTAGTTTCCGAGATGGATTGCTAGTTTGAATTTAAATTTTGATTTTCTAAAAGTGACATAAGCCTACTTAAAAAAACGAAAAATTAAACTCTACACAAACTGTCTAATAGCGACACAAGCCTACTTGAAAAGAAAACGGAAAATTAAACCACGGCTTAATTCACGAATGTGATTTTGATATTAAGGGATCTTTACGAAAGCGGATCATAAAGTGTATTGAAGTAAATGGTGGGCATTTTGAGCATTTGCTTTCAAGTTTTTCATTTTTGTTTACAAATTTGTTATTGTTACATATTTAAGGAATAATAAAATTTTTTATGAAAAAATTAAAATTCATTGAACTTTTTAGAAGCAAATAACTCGATAACCGAATGAGTTACACGAATCAAAGGAGAGTAACTTTTTTGCAGAATTTAACGCTTTTTGATATTTTTTTTTATTTTAGTTGCAAGTTTAGCCCAAAAAAGTTTACTTTGATTTAATTAACACAAACAAGTGTAACTTTTGCCATCTATTAGCAATGTTTAATTAGATTGCAAATTATGATTCCTCATGCAAAAAAACGTAAAATTGCCAATTTTCGAAGAGAAATTGTGAAAACATTAAAAATTATTGCGAAAATCAAAATTTAAACTTTGAACACCCCGTATCTCGGAAACTAGCAATATTTGCATACGGCATGTTGAGCAAAATCACCATATTTTGAGGTCTAGAATCTACAGTTCACAGATTGGACATTCTTAATGAATCACCCTCTATAGTATAGATAGTTTTATATGTATAGTAAAAACCAAATTAAGTTGCGTTTACGTCACCAAGGTCGTATTTCTATCGCATGTGTGGCTACATTTCTATCGAAAAGTGCATATACTTAAATTTGTTGATTAATCGGTTCTAAAGATAACCCAATCAATGAAAAAACTTTTGTACCAAAATGATGTATAAGCAATATAGCTTCATTGGGTTTAGACGTCCCTCGATGTAAAAATTTGTGTTAAAATTTTCATAAAGAAGCCTCCAATTATTGACGGTGAAATAGTCACTGCCAGAAATAATGTCATGTTGCCGCGTTGTTTGTGACTTTTCTACTTGTGTAGTGTAATCGATTTTTGAGGTTATAGTTACTTTCATTTCACAATATGTTGATTTGCTCAATGTTAGTTTTTGTCTTTGAAAATTTGTTCATTATTACACATATTTTATTTTATTGCTTGTATTTTTATTATATTTATTTATTGAAAGATTTGGTAACTCAGTAATAACCTTACCATTTTTTTTCTAGAACTCCTTACTTTGTGAAATCTATTCATAAATTTAATTGACAAAAAACGTAAATGAAAAAACTCCACACTATATTAAACGAAAACTATCAAACGATAATTTTGTAGTTTTCATTTATAATATTGTGACATTTTCTACATTTACGTTTTTTGTTCACTTCAGTTATTTTTTGTTAATTTCCATATTTGGTGAACAATCTGACAACGCTGCAAATGTTCACAATGATGACGTAAACGCAACTTTATTTGGTTTTTACTATAGTTTTTTGTCTATAGGGTATGATGTATGTCAAAAGCAAAAGTGACGTTTTAAATAATTTATCGCCAATTGAAAGAATTTCAATAACTACTGGTGTTTGATTAATATTACTAGAAAATTTTGTATGGGAAGTAAATCAGATAGTATATATTGAATACTTATCAAATATATAATTTGTTCTATAACATGAGAAGTAATAAGCTTTATAAATGTAATAAACTATTCCTAGTGTTTTAGTTTGAGAAAAAAAATTATACCTAAACAGGTAATTCATAGTCGTGAAAAAAGTATAGTATTCCACTCGCATATAATGGCTATTATAAACTCAGGTGTTTAAATCACTCGCCTGCGTGAATAATAGCCATCATTACATAATCGTTGCATAATATACTATTATTAGACAATTATAAAATATAACTAATCAAATCGCTATACTTACAGTTCTTTGTCTTTTTTTTCGTATTGAAAATCTTCACGCAATTGATTGTTTTCGTACAATTGTCGTTCTATTCTTATTTGTGGTACATTTTCATTCGACATTTTTGCTAGATTTATATCTTTTTCCAATATCACTGTAGAGCTCTGTGAAAATTGGAAGTAAAAGTAATATTAAAAATTAAAATAAAGTTTTATAAGTATGCATTGTGCATGTGTGGAATAATTTAACTTAGCTAGTTACTTATTTAAAGGTTTTTTAATTATATCGTAATCTTTTTGTTTGCTCGCGTACTAAAATATTTGTTAAAATATCATTAACATCGTCAGAAATCGTGGATTGTTGACTTGACTTGACTTGTCGCAGATAAGGAAAATTCAATATTTTTTCAGTACAACAATATAAAACTACCGAATAAATATATCTGAAACGTAGAAAGAAACAATAAAAATGTATGTCATTTTGTCAAGTATTTAATGAATTAGCTTTAGCCGCGCCGCTTTTAGCTAACCAATTTTTGGATTAGAAAGTTATAGCGATGTGTTCTGTTTGTCGGAAATTTCAGCAGTACTTAAACGTTATTTTTACAGAGAACACCTAAAATTGTGACGTTTTTTATTAGTAGGTACCTCTTGTGACTTTGCACTATATAAATATTTTTTCTCTTATTTTTTGGGAATCAAACCACAATAATGTTTTTTTTTTTTATTTCGACGTTTCGGTAGCGTTCCAGCTACCTTTGTCAAGATTAACTAATAAATAAATAATTTTTGGTCCCTCTCTGACACAACGAAAAAAATATGACCACTAGACAATCAATAATATTTTGAAGTTTAAGACTACAAAACTTTGTTGTCAAATTTTATTAAGGTAGATCACATCTCTGGTAAAATGTGAAATAAAATATTTTATTTTATGACTCAGTTTGGTGATTTTGTGTATTGAAGTGTGTATCGATTAACAACTATTCCAATGATAAGTCATAAGAAAACCTGGATAAAAACTTATGATGCTATCATGATAACGCAGGTAATTGATTATTGGAAATTTCCCTTTCTAACATTGTAACCAAGTTTGACTACATTCCGCTGAAATACTAGCTACACATTTATCTGCATTTAGTTGTATTAAAGCACGTTCTTTGATTTTTCGTCTTTTATTATTGGGCTCTTTCAATATTATTTTTGTCGAATCCCATTGAATTTCATGCCCCTCCTCCCAAGCATGTTTACAAATACCTGACTTAAAAAACTCCCTATCTTTGATATATTTTTTATGTTCACTTATTCGGACTTTCAATGGTCTAGATGTTTCACCTGAATAGAATTTGTCGCATTCACAAGATATCTGATATATATGCAATTTTTTGAAGATTGTTCTTAATTTTTTGGTTTTGTTTTTGTTAGTATAGATCTCAACGTATTGTTAGATTTGAAGCTAGTTCGAATATTGAATTGATTACCAATATTCTTAATTCTTTCTGATAAACCCTTAACATACGGTATTGTCAAGTTTTTAAAAATTATGTTAGCTGAATTATTAATATTATTGTTATTATTATGGAGTATTAACAATGAGCCCTTCTCTATATTCTTAATTTCTTTATTTACAAATTCTGCCGGGTAATTATTGGGATTTAAAACATTTTTTAGTAGAGTTTTCTCTTTTGTGAAATGATTATCATTAGAACAAATGATTCTGGCCCTATCGTATAAAGATTTTACTACCCCTTTTTTAACGCTTATAGCATGATTTGATTCAAAATTCAAATACCTATTAGTGTGTGTTGGCTTAAGATAAACACTTGTTTTATACCCTTTAGGTGTTTTATTGATAAGAACATCCAAAAATGGCAAAAAATTGTTATTTTCAATTTCAATTTCAAAAAACATTATTGTGGTTTGATTCCCAGAAAATAAGAGAAAAAATAATAAATAATGCTACAAAGAACTTACAGAAGATACCATATAAATAGTTGGGACTTAGCATCAACCCCTCCAAAACTATCTTAATAGCCTCCACTAAAGGAAACTAAACCTCAAAACCATTAAACTTGATGAGAACGTGGTTGAATAGAGACAAGGAGTCAAGTATCTAGATTCAACTCTGGACAGTAAACTCCTGTAGAACAAACACGAAAAGGAGATTACATACAAAGCGAAAATAGCTCAATGGTGTGCAGGAATCTGGCAGGGAGAAACTGGGGTTGTAACCCAGAATTCTGAGCTGGATGTTCAGTGCCATAGTGAGACCAATTATCACTCATGGAGCCATGGCGTCGAAGAGTAGTAGACCTATTCTCTTAACGACGAGAGAAATCCTCATCAAAATTCAAAGACCAGCTGTATATGCATTACAGAAGCAATGAAAACCTGCCCTACGGCAGCCATGGAAGTGATTCTCAACCTTACACCACTGATGGAAATAGTTGCAGGAAAAATAAGATACAGACTAAGTAGAGAGGGAATTATTAAAAAAATATCTTCTCTATTCTTAAAAATCAGATAACTTGGGACATGCCGTGCCATGGTATGATGAAAAAGTATAACTTTTGGGATCCAAATACCATTACCAGACCTGGAAAGAATGCCATTCAATAGTTCACATACGGCTCATAAGCAATATAAGGA
>CAJUYG010000187.1:120254-132690 GCA_910591675.1 Galerucella calmariensis
AAGTGAAACAAAATCTATAATACAGTCCACTAGTAGTATATTCAACACCAACAACTGGAAAAAAAATTACAACGTGGCAACGATGTAAAACAAAATATCTGACATGTTTTGTCATTGCAAACTTATCGTGAATGAACTATTCACCACAAGGAACATACAAAAAATATATCGGGATAATCTTTATAAAATTTTATTTGATTAAACAAGTGATTGACATGTCTCATTTTCGTACCTAACCTAGATATTTCATGACAGACAGCTTAAAAATGCATAAAAATTATTTAAGCATAGCTTCAGAACTGGGGGGGGGGTAAAAATATAGTTTACAATATCAAATAACTGAAACCGCAAAAAAGGTAGAACGTTTGACGTTATAGATAAACGATTTGCATATTCTTTGGTGGTAGAGTAGTAAGCATACCAGACTCTCACGCGGTAGACCCGGGTTCGATTCCCCGTGAATAAATTTTTTTTATTGTTAATTTCATTTTTAAATAATTATTCTGCTTGATAATAATAACGACAACAGGTAGACGTTTGGAACATTTAGCAGAATATTCATTATTACAGATAATGGTACGGTACCCTTCATGAGGGAGTCCGACTGGCAACATCTACTTAGAACAGCATCGTATATTCAAAAAGGGAAACCGTAGCATTATACAAATTGGACATTCAAGAACTGTACGTTTACCACAAAAAAATTAGTGGAAACATAAAATTGAATTGTTAAATTTTCAATTTGAAGTTATATTTATAGAAATTTTTATTTTCTAGATTTTTTCTTAAGTGGGTCGTAGAAAAAATATACTCTTGGACTCGTGTGGATTGTCCATATCGCACTTGAACAACTTCGTCCTCGTGCGATATGGCCATCATATCCACACTAGTTGTACAAACTACTATTTTTATCAAAATATGCCCTTTCACATTTAAAAACAACCTGCCAAATGTCAAATCAATTTATCCATCCATTTTAAAGTTATCGAATTAAAACATTCAAGTTTTCAAAATTTCAACACCCTGTATTTCGAAAAGTAAATAAAATAATTTAAATTTCCTCGAAATGAACGAAATGTCAAAAGTGACATTTATACTTCTCGATCAGTTTAAAATATATTTTGCATTTTGGTGAAATTGTTTTTATACTATTTATTACTTTTCGACATCTGAACGGTAAGTAAATCACTTACCGACGTGCTAAGCTTGGAAACCAGTAAACACAACCTACCGTCCTGACAACCGATGCTGTAAATGAACAAAAAAGATCAAGCGCGCAAAAAAAATTCTGGAAATAATAGTAAAAATTTATCCGAACAAATTCAAGTAGATCACCAGCACTGCGAATACCAGCTTTGCATAGAATTTTAGTATAGCATCGGTGGTTCAGTGGTAGAATGCTCGCCTTCCAAGCGGGCTGCCCGGGTTCGATTCCCGGCCGAAGCATATGAATCGCTGCTTCCTAAACGAGAGAGAGAGACTCAGGAGAGAGCACACGCACGCAAGCAAGGTACATAACGAAGCAACGTATGTATGTATGTGTGATTTTTGGGGTGACATTCACTGAGACCTAAAAGATCTATTGTGCCCCCTTACTTCTACTCAGTTTCTGAGGAGTCTCAGAAACTAGTAGTTCCTTTAGTCCTATTTCCCGGAGGAATTTTAGGATGTCTGCAGGCTTCAACTCAGGCAAATGTTCCTCTTCTATCCAGTAATCTCCCAGGTGCTGTGCTCTAGGATTCTGGAGTGCTGTGCAGTTGGAAAGTATGTGGATGGAGATTTCTTCTTCCATTCCACAAAATCTGCATTCTTCTTCCTCCACTATTTTGAGCTTTTTCAGGTGCCCATTCAGGCGAAAATGTCCCGTTAGGATCCCTGTCAAAACTCTTAGCGCAGTTTTACTTTGACTTATGCATTCTTTTGATCTCAACAGGTTGTAGTCACCCAGAAGAGTCTTTGATTGTATAAGCCCTACTAGATCCTTCCAATGGTCAGATCTTCTCTTTTTCTCGGCTTTACTTATTTCTTCCAATATTACATTGGGGCTGATTCCGCAAAAGGGTTCAGGCCCCCAGAAAGGTATTTCAGTCCCCCTCTTTGCTAGTTCATCTGCTATTTCATTTCCTTCTATTCCAGTGTGTCCTGGAATCCATAGTAAGGTGACTATGTTGTTCTCGCCTAGCAGCAACGTAACATAACGTAAAGTAACGTAACGGTCTGGTCTTTTACGTCGCGACCCCCGGTCGCTCAAACATAACCTGACGTAAAAAACTAAATTTCTAATAAAATCACTTAAATATCAAAGAGCTTATACGGCAGCCTATTAGTCTTAGTCGTTGCTAAGATGGTATTGAAATTTCAGAGCGCCATCTATGGAATTCTACTTTTCCCAATTTCATTGAAGTCGAGATTTTGCCAAAGTATGTCATCGATTTTGTAAATTAATTTGATATCGCAATTTAATTAATTATTTTATTGATTAAAATCAATAAATAGCAAATTTAACGTTCTATTACTCAACATGTTTCACAAAATTAAACATTGGAACTCGTTATTTATTGATTTTATTTGATAATTTTGGAAATATTCCGCGTAGTAAGAGTTGAAAGAATTAATAAATAATAATTAATAATATATTTTTTTAAATTTCCTGAAAATATTGAGATAAGAAAAGTAGCTCATGGTCGAATACATTTATATATATATGTTTTACATATATCCTTACCCGAACATCCTGCTATGTAAAACAATATATCCAGCTTTTTAAAATCATTAATTTCATTTCCCAGCATCGCTGCACCACAGGGATCGATATAACTCACCGAAGAAAAATCCATTATTACACATTTTAGTTCATTATTAATTTTTCCTTGGATTTTTGTGATTTTTTCTTTAAAATTTAATTTTTCGCTGTTTTTATCCTGGAAAAATGTTCAAAAAAATTAAATTACAATCTGTGTACTTCAATATTGTCCAGTGGTGGCAAATTTGCAACTGCTGGACCCATATTACATAGTGGACAACTCGAAACAAACTGCTTCTTGAAAGTAAAGAAAGTTCATAAGTTCGGATATCGAAAAAAATTACGATTTTGGGTCTCCAAGTGATGTATGTGAAGTTGACAATTATTGCTTCTTCTAGCCAACTGATAAGTTGAATTTCTCTATTAGTGGTTAATAATTTTTTTCTAGTTTTAACCTAGGTCAATAATGGACAAATTCAAATATTTTAAGAATTGAGGGATAGTAGTTTAACAAAAATTTGTGCAACATAATTTTGTATACCCAGGAGATTGTCTTTAACATATTTGCTGCTTGAGATTACCTTTATCAAGATAAAATTATTCGAATAAAAATGCCATTGGTTTAAAATTCGCATTCAAACAAAAATGACTTATAACATAAGGATGACTATGGATCGGAAACAGACAGTGTACTTGTCAGTCAAACGACTGGGTGAATGCTTCTCGTGGTGCGTTTGTGAACGCTGTGGTGTAGGTGTGGTTCATTTCCTTCAATCCCAGTGTGTTCTGTGTGACATAAGGTGACTATTATTCTCGCCTAGTTCGCTTAGGCATTCCCACACCGCTTTGAAACTGATTAAACAAGAGTTCAGTGCTTGAATGGGACTTTTCAGTAGATGCTTAAATCTCAAAACAAATATTTTATTTGAAAGCTTACTGATAATTTTTCAGTTTGTGCAGCTTTGATTTGAATATACATATCACAAAGCTGAATAAAAAGTTAAACACATATTAGGGTAATTTGAACACACGTTTGACCTTGGGGCAAGTGACGTCATAAGGTCTGGAGTTATGTTGGCAGTATTTATCAAAATGGCTGGCCAAATGCTGCTACGGTTACGGCCGAGGCCAAAATATCCAACCAAGAAGCAAATGTTCCTCGTTTTGGTCAACTTCTTTTGAGCTTTTGCTTTTTCGAACCATGATTTTCGTCTGTTTTTATCTCGAGGAACGTGAATTAATATTTTGCTAGGGCAATTTATATTGTTATTTTAACAAAAACAAATAATCCAAAATGAAAGAGAATATCAATATCAATTTCGAGGTTACATGATATGTCAAAATCAAAAGCCAGGGAAGCAAACTTTACAAATCCTATGGAAATAACGGTGTGTCGTTTTCAAGGTCGTAGGCTCTTTGAAGTCACGAGGGATGGAGGAGTGACGTCACGTTCAAACCGCGCGCTGCTTTCCGTACTTTTGATAATTTTCTTAGGATAGAAATCAAGCTCCAAAAAAAAAATAAGGGAGCATTTTTTCAAAAAATACTTCAATTTGAACCAATAAAAAAAATTACTGAAAAGGCCCATTGTTGCTTGACTATCCAACGTTATGATAATCCTTCGCCCAATAATATTGGACTTATATAGTTAATTTCCGCTTGAAGCTTTCAGAGTGCCCATACACTCCTATCCCAGTCCTTTCTATTGCTTTTGAGCCGCTTGTTTACCACTGAATGTCTTGTAATGGTTTTTGGATCCCATTCCATTGGAAAGTTATACTTTTTCATCATACCATCTTGTGGCATCAGGTTTTCTGATTTCTAATAAGTAAGGAGGTGGTTTTTCTAATGATTATATCTCCACTTGGATAAATATTACATAAATAAGACCTTGATAATTATTAACATTTGTCAACTTTTGTAGGCAGTTTATTCAGCCTTATATGACATAGAACACTTCACCTACCTTATCTAAAAGTTTCTTGTATTTGGCTCGATTGATTAATTCCTTTTGCGCATTAAGTCCTATCAATTTATACAGGTCATCTTTAAATATATTTTTTGTAGCAAAATTGATTCCACCAGAGTAATGGAAGATTTTGATACCTTTTATCTCCACAGTCTAAAACATAAATGTCAGTTGTCAAAGATATAACTCAAGATTATGTAAATGCTTACCCCTTTATACCTTTTGGTATCTAAGTAGAGATCAGTGTGCGGTACTGATCCCAATAGGCAGGTATAGGGTTTAAAACTGAAAATAAATATGGAAATCAGCGACATACAAACTCCTACCAATAAACCAATTTCCATACTGACGAAAACCACAGTTATGAAGGTCACTACCCACACAATTGCATCTAATTTGCTTAATCTCCAAAATTTTACCACTGCAGTGGCTTGCATTAGCATCCCTTTTAACGAGACTACTATAACACTGGCTAAAACACTCTAAAATAGATTGTCAATATATTGATTTTATAAAGGCATTTGCCATCGCTACTCACCCTTGGTAATGGTTCGAAAAATGGTCCAATCCACAAGAGAGTTACCACTAAAAGTATTGACGAGATTATTGTTACAACTTGCGTTTTCCCTCCTACTAGTTGTTGAATCATAGATCTTGATAATGAAGCACAAATTGGCATACAGGAGAATATGGAACCAACTACATTACTCAGTCCCTAAGAAAAAATTTTGTTATACTGTAATTTTTGCGTTTTATAGCACTTACAGGTGTTGTTTACCACCAAAAATAATTAGGCTGATGATTTGTTGTGAAAGTTGATTTTTAAAAGCATTTGGAGTCTTTTTTTTATATTCTGCTATACTCACCAACGCTAAAAGCTCTTGATTTGCATCAATTTCGTAATTTCCTTTTTGTGCTAAAATTAACGCCAAGGACATGGACGTTACATAATTTACTATGGAGACGGAAAATCCATCTACAATCACAGATGAAAGTAGTGAAATTGGAGGAAAATCTGGCTGTGGCAAACTGAAAAAAGAATAATAAGATATAGTCTATTTCATTAGAGTGTTTTTCACTGGCAAAATACCACGGCAACGGAATCTTAACATAGGAAATATATAAGAACAATGAAAACGCAATAATAAAAAACAATATGATATCACTAGCATTCACTACAAATACAGGGATACGACAAGGAGGCAGCTTGAGCCCGCTATTGTTTATAACATTCCCATAGACGAAATAATAAAGGAATGTAAACTGGCCACAAAAATTATAATGTGGGACAAAAGTTATAGTTTGGGACACTTATATGAACAGATAAATGATGATAATAAAGGCAACAGTAAGAAAATGTGGAAATAAATTCAAAAATTAGTTGAGGGAAAACAAACGAAAGGAGTTGAAGGAATTAATTTTGATGGGGAATGGGTCGAAACTGAATCAGACATAGCTTCTAAATTCAATGTTTACTTTATGAAAAGCTTAAGACAAATAATTAGTCAGATAGAGCCATTTAACTATTATGAGTACGTATTAAATTTTATGCAGGAACCAGACATTTTTTTTGAGCACTTCAAACCACTAGACATGTGTCAGTTAAGACAATTTGTTAAATCTTTGAAAAAAAATACTGCTGACACCAATGGTATTAATTTGTATGTTATTTCCCTAGTGGTTGAAATAATTGGTGATAGGTTCCTGAATGTAATTAATACGTCCCTAAGTAGTGGAACTGGTACTATACATGGAAAATTTCAACAGTTATTCCAATTGAAAAAGGAGCGAACACTATTTTAGCATTAGAATATCGTCCTATTAATGTGTTACTGTTAACGAGAAGATACTGGAAATTGCGGTTAAAGATCAAATAATGAACTTCGTATCTCAAAAAAATTTACTGGTTCAGGAAATCGCACTCATGCGAAACTGCGCTGCAATTCCTAGTTTCCTAGTCCACACAAGGAGGAGCAAGAGCCTTGGAAAGTAGCGAATGGTAGGTGAAAACACCAGTAAACATCTTTGTACTCGTCTATTTTTAAAATAAAGTTATGACTGGTTCACTCTTAGAGGTAATATAATAGAGGCAGCAAGACATAGGACACTGTGTAAGTGAAAATGACCGTCTGTACTCCGGTTAGAGGGAAGAGACAGACGATCACAGGTTTCTCTGCCTTTGTCTGTGTATACAGCATTTGCGCTATTATTAGAGAAATACAGCCTAAACTTCCGACTTTCTACTTCTCTCTTAGATGCTGACGGGCTACCTTGTAGTAACTGTTTTTTTTTAACATTTTTGAAACACCATACACGCCATACCCACCGCTAAAATGGTTTTTACCATACGAGCTTTTCTTTTCGATATTACTTTATCTTTCAATTTTGATATGTTTCGACGGCGCTCGAGAATGTCGCCATTTAGCGACCTCGCCTCCATAACTATTAGACGTCGCCTATAGATATTATTGAATAAAACCAAAATTAGAAAGTTCCCTATTGACTCAAATTATTTTGTTTTCAAAAAATATTTTAATAAAAGTATTCCTCACCCACTTGGTATCGTTCCAACTGTGGAAATTCCATAATTTTTAGGTAGTTCGAATGACTTAGACACCAGAGCGCCTACTATAACAACGATCAGTTCAATAGGAACGGGTATTGAAGACTTTTTGGCTACGATCGGCTGTAAACGAAATAAATAAATTGATGATTGGATGTGGAATTAAACAAAAATACTTCAGGTACCTTTAAAAACTGATTATTTATAACTAATATCACAATAGATATGGCCGCTATTATCATTTCCGGAGAACTAGCATTGGTGATGTTTTCAAATAGTAGCTGCAGAGTCTGAAAATTGATTCATTAATTTGATTATTTCTTGATGTTTTTCGAAAACAATGGAAATTTCCAATTTCAGTAATTCATATACGTTCCAGCCAATCAAAACATTATAATACTGAGAATTATTCAATGTACAAAGTGTTGATCAATGATTATTCATCAACTGCTAATAATTAACAATGACAAACGTTTGGAGGTACATATTCATGATATTAATCAATGAATCTTTCAAAAGAACTCTCTTCAACTTTGAATTGTCGAGTTTTCCTCGCCGATGTATTGATTTAGTTCAAAATCTTAGAATATATAAATTACCTGTCACATGTTTGTCCGCAATGGACTCCCAAACTACTTAACTGATTTTAATCAAATTTGTACACCGTGTGCAATTTGATCCAACTTGAAAGATAGGATAGCTTACATCTAAATTTATGATCGCAATATCATTTTATTGCAAACTATTTGTCTTTATCTGTTAGCTCCAAACGATTTTAACAGATGGCGACATCTGTTGACTGGATTGAGTAAGTATTTAATAGATGGCGCGCTATGTCAAACTTCCAAACGTTTCATATGAGCTACAATTTAATAGCATAACCACCACATGTTGCTGAGGCTAAAGTATAGGTTAAGTCTATTTTGTAGTTAACGGAATACAGTTAATTTTACTTTCTCAATTTTTGGTTTTACCGTAGCCGGCCACGTGTTACTTAGATTGGAATAGAAATTAAATTCATATTATAGTGAATATAATACAGTGAAATTATTCCTGCTTTCTAATTATTAGTGCTTCGTTGTTTAATAGTATATTCTTCAACGAGTGCAGCATGATGGCTATTATTCACGCGGATGAAGTTTCCAAAACGAGCGAGCGCAGCGAGTGAGTTTTGGAATCATCCAAGTGAATAATAGCCATTCTACACAAGTAAAAGACTATAGTTTCTCCACGACTAAAAAGAAAAAACTTCCAGAGTGAGGATCGAACCTCGATCGTCCGCGCCATAGTCAACCACAACTAGGCTATAGAGTATATTTATAAAAATGTAAAGAGTAAATATATATACGTAACTCATATTTTCAATAGGAAGCCTTACATTTATAAATGAAATTAATTCCGGGAGGTGTACTATCGCTACTGTTGTCTATTTTTTTCTCTTATAATATGTGAAATTATGATTTTATAATTATTATTTTGACGTTTCAAACGACGCGCTCTCAGAAGCGATTTGCGTTCTTAGGTATTTGACGTTTCAAAGAGACGATTTGATTTATGCATTTTAGCGTGAATTCTGAAAATAATAGAATGTAATTGGCTAACGAGAGTTAATTCTTTTTATTATTCACCGGTGTGAAGAATTTAATATCATTATGCAGCTAAACATGTGAAAATAATTTGTGCGTTATTATTTAGTCGTGGAGAATAGTATATTATTAAACGAGCAATTTATGATAGCCATAATTCACGATTACTAGAAAAAGTAGTAACAAGATCGGAGACCACATTGATGATGAGCAAGGAAAATTTGTGGGAAAACATAATACAGTGTAGTGGTTTAACCTATAATAACATATTTATTTTTGGCGTGGTGGACAAAGACGAAACCAATGAATTCTATGATGAGCCTAAGTAAGATGAAAATACTTGCTTGTGACAGTGTTGCAGTGTGCATGAGAAGCACCCGAACGGTAGCACTAGAAGCCTTGTTTGACCTTCCCCACAACACCTAGTGACAATGGGAGGAGCAAAGAAATAACTGGAACAACAAGTTAGATCAGAAAACATATCCTCTGAGCCATTTTAGATATGAGAACAAACCATATAACCACTCAACTTATCCCTGGCCCGAAATTGAAGGTGGAGATAACTCACAGAAAGCACAGTTCCACGCAGACTGACGTTTCCACGAGGTGAGACCTGGTGGTTCCCAAAGACTGGGGAAGGGACAGGAATGGACGTGTATAGTGAAATGAACAGCACAATATGCTCTTTCTCACTAGGAAAACATACCTTTGTACCAGAATAAACTAATACAGGACTGCTACTTATTGGATAAACACAGGAAATCGGGAACTGGCTAGCTAAGGAACACCAGCTCAAATGGAGGCTGACACAAGGACACCACCTTACTGAGATCTATTGAATAACTTAGACAAAGAACTCTCGTCCAGGCTGTTAAAACTGGGTAAGAGAAATTTGAAAACAGTTACCGACCTACTTACTGGACGCTGTACCCTGAGGAAGCATCTGAACAAGATGGGCAAAGTTAGTAAGCCCATGTGCAGAAAATTTGAACTCTACGATGGAACACCTACTCACATACTCTGCTTTTACAAGGACTCAGACGGAAGCACTCTGGAGTGGAAATAACACAACCATCACAACTACTGAAGATCCCTCCAGATAAACTGTTCGCCTTTGTAGAAGACACGAAGCATCTGGAGGGTAAGTAGGTAGATAGCATGGGTAATGGTGCAAAAGTTTCAGTGCCTGGGCTGTTGAGCCCAACCCCAGCTTATGAATGAATGGATAAACACCTTACCTCGGGACCGAGAAGATAAATTAATATATTTAGCTTGAAAAGGGTATCTACCTGTTTCATTGAATTATTTTATTCTAATTGTCAGCCAGGCAGCCATTGTGACTTCAAATAGTCGGATGGGCACGTTTCCTAAGGCACTCGTGACAAAAGAAACCTTTTTGACACTTGGTACTTAATATACTATTTTGTTACATAAATGTGGGAGTAGAGTACAATAGGCCAACAGGTTGTAAGTAGCTTACCTTAATTGTTAAAAAATTTCCCTTCACTTTAGGTATCGTCAATCCAAGAAGATCTTTAACTTGGGTGACAACAATTTGGAAAGCGGCGCCACAAGTGAAAGCGTTCACTAACATATCAGACAGAAGAGCAGTCACTGCTCCTAGTCTCAATAAGTACATTAAAATCTAAAACAAATAGAGTTTAGCTGTCTAGCTGTCGGATTTAGAAAAAAATTAATTGATAACGACAGTTACCGAAATGTTGAAATAATAGTATATTGAAGTATAAGCACAGATTATAAAGAGAACAGAAACGAATCCCGGTAAAACATCAAACGATTTTCAGCTCTGTCTTCAATGACCTTGGACCTTTGACTTGGTATGGCCGCAATGTTGCCAGTTTGAAATATTTTCTGAATTTTTTACCAAATTGCAGTGTTGACTCGGAGACAATAACAATTTCCAGTGCCGGATCTAGTTTTTTTGGAATTTTCCACTAAATCTTCAAAACTGCGCCATGAATTAAAACAATAATCATAATCGAATATATATTTATGTATTTATTAAATACCTATATGTACATTCTTATGATTTGTTATAAATGGTCATTACTCTTGGGAGATTAATTAATAAATACATTTTTAGATAACATAAATAAATAAAAAAATCAACCAAATTTTAAAGTACAAATAATTCTTAGTTTATTTATTATCGAAGGGAATACAATATACATCTATGCATTTTGATAATAATTTGTAGCTCCAAAGTTAATATCAAAAAATATAAAATTTCTTATATCATGGGCCGGGATATCAAATTTAACTAAGCGGGTAATCTCGTTGGAATCAATAAGATTAACATTTTTATATAAAAATTGATTTATTTGACGTCTATCTTCCACAAAAATTATAATCAAACTCTGCCTAACTAAGACAATATTATTATTAGGAAACAATTTCTTTTTGCAGTAATTTATTAATTTTTAAACAAATACAAAATATCAAGCAATCTTATAACGCAACTAATCTACTGTATTGTAAGTTAGGCTCGCCATGAACTGGTGGAAAATAAATTAAAATTAATACTTACATACTCTCATCCTTTGGAAATAGAAAGAACTTTATTTTTCTTTTCGAATAAAATTTATTTGGACAGTCTCTGTATGAACAATACACTCCGCCGTGATGTTTGTTCATTTTATAAGAGTAAAAGTCGATAAAGTTTGCTCAGCCATCCTTTGCCGTTACGTCATACATTGTCCAGCTTGCTCTTCCATTCATGAAATAGATGAAACGGAATTATGACGTCATTAACGTATTTCTTATCTAAGGTAGACATAAATTTCATCTGTTACTTTTGAAAGTTCTTTTGTCATATTTTGAAAACAATTCCTAACATAATACATTGATTATCATTTTGAGGTTAAGTGTAAAATAACATTCAAGTAATATAAGACATACGTAAAACAGCAGAATACGTCACCCATTATGACGTAACGGCAAAGGATGGCTGAACAAACTCTACTACTATATTTTTATAGTTAATATTACCACAACGCACAATCGATTAGTCAAATAACACAATTAATATCGCCGATTGAACACCTTCAAACAATGAAGCGAACAAAAATGGCGTTATGAATTTTGAGCACAGATTACAAGTAGTGATTTTGAGTATATTTTGACGTTTTGAGCCAAGCCGTCACCGTTATTGTGCATAGTTGCCAAGGATACGGTTTGTAAAAAAAAAGTATATATTTAAACATATATTTATACAGTATAATCTCTTCAATTGTATAATTCTTTTAATGTTAATGAAATTGATTTTAAACAAGTAATTATTGAATACTTGTATCTGTATAACTATCACACTTATAAATAATGCTTGTAAAATATTCGACCTATGATCGTAACTGAAGGAAATATTATGCAAATTGACTACCCTGTTGAGAAATTTCGCGAAGCAGCCCGAATGGAGTCGACATACAACGATGGACATTTAAATGGGTATGTCCACCCATCTCTCTCTCTTTTTTACTGTTCTCTGTCAAGCTTTCGTATCTGTTCTCTTTATAATCTGTGGTATAAGTGGATATTAAGGTCTTTGATACACGCGC
>CAJUYG010000187.1:142690-153537 GCA_910591675.1 Galerucella calmariensis
TGACAGGAATGTCAAAATTTCCTAGCGATTTGCGGAAAAATACATTACTATGGTAAATGTTCTCAGGAAATTCCACTCCCTCCCACTTCCCGAACTCGGATCGCCCGTAATTTATTTTTCTTTTCAATTTTATCATATTCCCCTCCTTTTCTGATGGGTTTCATCCTACTATTATTTTTTATCACTTTTTACCATTTTTGAAGGCTTCGACACTGGTCTAAAATGGAACTAGTGTTGAATGGATCCATAATTTTTGAGTTCCATCCTTTTCATTTGTTGTTCGTAAAAAAACGGAGTCACTGATTGATACGTTCAACAATTCCCGTCCTTGCTTGTTGACGGAATACTGGCAATCACATCATCAGTTGCCGATATTGAAAACTTATTTAAATAATTTGCTGTTGACATACTTTTTTTTAACCTTCTTTGACTTGTTATCGAAATTATTTATGATAGACCAAGTGGATTTACTAATATTATCGCACTGCAATAACATATTATTATATCAACCAGTTTTTTATTTATTTATTGATTTTCTGTTTTCATTTTTCATAATATTATATACTCACTAACCTAACCTAACTAATACTAACTACTTCATATTCTTCAAACTCGTTGTAAGACATTTAAAAAATGCTACTCACTGTGGTGTATTGAAAAGTATTCCGCACTCAATTCGCAAATAAAACACTGTGTATGGTAACTTTCACAAGCGAAACGAAAAACCGAATCTCATTTCATCTATAAAAAGAATAAATTTATATCTGTGTTGAAACAAGAGCATAATATTTAAATAGTTTGTTGATTTTCGAGACTGTTCACACATGTACACTTACTACTACATGGATTTACATTGGTGACGTCGAATATAAGTTAACGAGGTTGGTAAACTGGTTAACGTTATTTAAATCGTTCGATCGAATTCATAAATAATTAATTAATTTGATTAAAAAACAAACAATGTTTTGTTTGGGATTTAAAATTACATTTTTTTTATGAAATTTAAAAATTATTCACGATTTCCAAAAATTATTGACGTTTTCAATGTAATTTTGCTCTTGAAAGTCTTCATTCAAAATGGTTCATTTCTTACAGATCAGACGATGAACAGTTTCTAAAGAAAATAAGGAGATCAAATTTTAATGGATGTAAAGAGAGGATCCGTTATTTATTAGAGGTAAGTACGTAAAATTTAGCCAATTCTTTGAATATTACACAGGGTGATTCGTTAGTACGATTCACGATAGAGCATATATTTATACTTATTGGCGATTTTAATTCAAGAATAGGTGATAATAGCACCATACCTGTTGAAATGTTGGGGAGCACCAAGTTTTTCCCTAATATGGAAACCAGGGACAATAAGTTAGATACTCGTGGTCGGACTCTGTTGGATTTCACTTCTAGCAACAGTTTATCTTTAATTAATGGGCATATCATATCAGATAGACCTGCAATGTTCACTTATTGTAGTTCACTTGGTCAAAGCGTTATTGACTTATGCTTCTGTAGTACCGATAAGCTTGATGTAATTAAAAATTTTCACATTATTGAGGACCAATACCTATCTGATCACTTTCCCATTTGTCTCGAGGTGGAATCTGATTGTGTCTGTCCAGAGTATAATGTAATTTCTGGAATTCCAGTTAAGTGTCTGAGATGGGTGAAAACAGAAGGTATTAACTACACATCCTTGATGCAATATTCACCAAATGTGGGGCTGCTTCTTGACCCAGAAAATGCATATTTCAACATTTGCTCTACAATTTTTGATACTGGTAGAAACTTAGGATTAACTTACTCACTACAGCCACATCAGAAATTTCCTAAGAAACAGCCCTGGTTTGACTCCTTCTGCTTCCACGAAAAAAAACATTTGGGAACTAAACTTAAGATATGCAAAGCACATCATTTTCTAGAACCCTTTAAAACGGAATACTTAGAAGCTAAAAAGAACTATAAAAAAATTATTTCTAACAAGAAAACTGCATATCACAAAGACGTATTGAGCAAACTTAGTAACACTAAAAACCAGGCTGACTTTTGGAAAACTCTGAAAACCTTTAGGAATGTTACTCCAAGAAATGGTATTGAACTAAAGCAATGGGAACATTTTTATGATAATATGTATCAACCGAAGCACATTTCCGTTACCACATTTTATGACGCCAAGTCACTTTACTTGGACTCACATTTTTCGGTCGATGAAATTTATCAAGCTCTTGAGAGGTGCAAGAACGGCAAAGCCCCTGGCAGAGATGGAATTCCTTATGAGTTTATTAAAAGTTTACCCCAAAACTGGATCTTATATGTATGTAGTTGGTACAATAAAATATTTGAGAGTGAAACAGTACCCTCTGGTTGGCATGAAACTATCCTAACTATGTTACATAAGAAAGGTGCACCTGATGACCCAAACAATTATAGAGGTATTTCACTTGTTAATTGCTTTGCTAAGCTCTTCACCACCATCTTATTGAATCGCCTAGATAATTGGTGCGAAGAAAATCGTATTCTGCCGGAATGTCAATTTGGGTTTAGGAAACATCGAAGTTGCGAAGATAATATATTCATCCTAAGCTCAGTCCTACAATTTCACCTTCGATTACCAAAAAGAAAAGTCTTTGCTGTTTTCGTAGATTTCAAGAGAGCGTTTGATAGTATTAACCATAATTTATTATGGCATAAATTATATCAAGCAGGTGTTAGCTCCAAAATAATTCGTATCATAAAAAATATATACGATCACTCATTTATGTCTATTAAACTAAATGGTCGCTTCAGCAAGAAGTTTGATATAACTGAAGGAGTCCTGCAAGGGGAATCATTGAGTCCCTTGCTATTCTCTTTGTTTATGTCAGATATTGAAGTTTACTTTAGATCTGCTGGGCACACTGGAATTAATATAGATGGACGAAACGACGTGTTACTTCTTCTATACGCCGATGATATAGTAATATTAGGCGATTCCCCAATAGATATTAGCCGGAAATTGAAAACGTTAGAATCCTATTCCAGCTCGATGAGAATGGAAGTAAATATACAAAAAACTAAACTGATGATATTTAGTAAAGGTGGATATAACAACAACTATAAACTAAATTTTAAATATAATAACGAACCTTTGGAGGTAGTAAAACATTTCACATATTTGGGTGTTACTTTTTCATCTTCGTCTTTATTTTTAAATATGACTCAGAGGACAGTAACCAAGACTCTCCAATCTACTGGTGCTGTTATGAATATTATGTGTCGGTCTAAACTACATTCTTGGAATGCTCGTATGGAACTTTACAATTCTATCATTTTATCTTCTTTATCATATGGAATTGGAATCTGGGGACTACGATATGCTGATTCACTTGAACAAGTTCAGGTGAACTTTTTTAAAAGGTTGCTGTGTCTGCCTCTTTGCACTCCCAATTATATGGTGAGAGTAGAAACTAAAACCATTAAGTTGAGTTTTCTAATATTCAAATCGGCGTTGTTGTGGTTAAATAGAGTGAAAATCATGGATGATAGTTCATTGACTAAACAATGCTTCTTGAGGTTACAAGCCATCAACAGTCACAATGTGAAGTATAGTTTTCTGGGTCAAGTTAAGCAGTACTTCGACTATGCCGGTTGTGATAATCTGTGGTTAGAATTCTTGCACAATAACTCCAATAAACTTTTAAATAACATATTACAATCATATAAAAATAAATTAATAGCACATGATCAACAAAGAATAATAAACTCCTCGTATCCTTTGATATACAAACATTTAATTTTGTCTGAAAATAATTGTTATTTGCAAAGATCTTGCCCAATATATATAATTAGAATAATATCCCAAATTAGACTATGTAGCTCCAAAACTCTAAAAATCTATTATCGAGGTATAAAATACACAGTAGATATGACTGCAACTTGTAGTCTTTGTAACTTGCATGAGACCGAGACATTAATGCACTTATTTACAGAATGTCCAATATACAATGAACTTAGAGGAGATAGCATATGTTCAGAATTGAAGACATTTGGCGAATTAATATATATTTTTAACACCACTGATTTCTTTAAATTAACTAAAGTTGTGAATTATCTTCTCAATATTTTGAAGCTGAGGGCCTTTGTACTAGAAGAATGAGATATTTACCGTGTTTAAACTTTTTTTTTCTTGTTAAATTAAGTATATTTTAATTAGTTTTTTCCTTCTTTATTATTGTTGTTTCGTTTTCGCACTGTGGTATGTGAAGACCGAACTTCTTGTAATAAGAATTGTAAATTCTTTTAATACAATAAAATTTATCTATCTATCTATCTATCTATCTAGTACGATAGAGTCGAATTTCTTGTAAATTCTCATAAATATTCGAATATTTTGACAAGTAGCAAGATAGCTGGCCCAAAAGTATTGATGAGCAAATCAAGACCAAGACCAACAAGACTCGGCTAGTCTTGGTCTTGGACTTGCTTATTCGATCTTGCTCATCTATTCTTGATCTTGGTCTTGCGTACTGTAACCTAACACGTTGGCCAATTTGCAACATGTCTTACAGGCATCAACTTGGAACCTCCCGGTAAACGGTAACCAATGTTCTCTCCGCTTTGACGGCAGAAAAAGATCATCACCGGCACCAAAGATAACAGAATAAAAATACAAGATGTTTCACTCCTGGGCGGTTTGATTCAAGTTGCTGTCCCAAATGGACGCTGCTCTCATAAATTATGTTTACGACTCGCTTTTGTTGTCAATAACGAGACCGGTGGAAACCAGAGAAGTTCGAAAAGCTTATTTCATTTTATGCTATACAGGGGTAATTAGAGAAATATATATTTAAATTAATAGGATTCTTTATCACAAAGGTTTATTTTTAAATGTTAATTATTTCCGAAAATGTTCGGGATATGAATTTGAAAGGGTAAGTAAGAGATAAAATGGAACAACCCATCACAGCACAACACACGGGCATTTGAAAATCACTGTTATAATATTATTGTTACTTTTGGAAGACAGGAGACTAAATGAAATAAACAAAATTCTCTGACCCTTAAGTCTCAAACACACTGTCTCACAGACAGTCAGTATCGAAAGGTTGAGTATAAAATATCTTCACACTCCCGCGCTCCAAACGTTGGCCAGTAACGTAATTTCAGTACACATCAGCAAAGATTTCCAAAAAAATGCGAACAAGCCCAACTTTAGGCTTCATATTCTTCTCATTAGTTTGTTATTTTTTTGTGTTTTCTTGCTTAATGTACTTGTTTATATAATATCCTTATTATAAAATAACTCATTTTAATTTTTGTCCGTAATTTTGTATTAGCAAATATTTCAAAATATTTAGTGTTTAAGCTTTGCTATTAAAGAGAAAAATATTAACATGATTTTTTGCTCGTTTCAACAATTAATTAATAAATTAAAAAAATCTATACAACATAAATATAAAACACGAACAACGTATAATATGCCAAATTAAATGCAAGTAAGGACGTAGCGACGTACTGTACCATCCAAGTCACCAGACAGTCACCAGCGGCATCGGTGCTTTACGCGATAAAGCGAATCGTAAACATAATTTATGAGAGCGGCGTCCGTTTGCGACCGCAACTTGAATTAAACCGCCCTGGAGTGAAACATCTTATATTTTTATTCTGTAATCTTTGCCGGCACGTAGAACTTTTAATAGGTAACGGTATATCCCAGGGTTGAATCTTGGCCTGAATTAGGATTTTTTAGAACATTAATCATTCGGCACAGTTAGTGAAAGACTCTCTTTAACACATCTTCTCCGCTACACGGTTAATAGAAGACTCTTAACACATCTTCTCTGCTGGACAGTTAATAGAAAGGAGCGGGTAAACATACAACACGGCTCCACCCACCACATCAAATTCAGTAGTTGAGGTGCGCATGCGTCCTAGCAGTCTTTAACCTTCTATTCGATGTGACTGAATGTGAGCTGATTAGCGCAGCTGGTAGGGTATTGAGCTTACAACTCAGATGTCATAGGTTCGAAACCCGGTTAGGTGCTGGGTTTTTTTATTTTTTTTTAGTTTTTTTTTTTTAGTTTTTTATTTCTTATTTTTTGATATTTCTATACATAGTTACACTTTGATCAACCGGTTTGGGCCTGGGTTTTCTTGTTTTTTTTAGTTTTATATTTCTGATATTTACATATTTATTTCAATATTGTTATGTTACTACTAAATTTGGCAAAGTCTTGAGTCAAGCGCAGTTGAAGGAGCCATGTTGTATGTTTACCTGCTCCTTAATAGAAGACTCCTTAAAAAATAGCGCCAGAAAAAAAAATTGCCGGTTATAAACAACCTTGATTTGCTGATTTCTAAACTGGCGGCGGGGCATATAATTAACTGACAAATTATTCGAAGGTGGTTAAAATGAACACGTTTCCCACATCAAACAAAAAGCGGCAAATAAACAACAACAGAAAAGGCCATAAATCTTAGAACAAAGGGTAGGGACGTGTGCAATTTGAGAACGATTTTGTTTTCATTTTCTCATTTTTTTAGGACGACGGAACGTAGAAAAGGGGTTTTAGCGATAATCATTTTATAGACGAAGGCGTAAAAAAGGGTTTGAAAAGAAATTGGAAGTTAATGATAAAAGTTGATACAGAATATAACGATAGATATTCTATCGTTACAGTACAAAGTCTTGATATTGGTCTTCTTGCTCATCTCGCCTTGGTCTTGGGCTTACTCGTCTTAGGATGGTCTTGGACTTGTTTTTTTCGCAAACACAAGACCAAGACCGATTTCGCCCATCACTAACCAAAAACCCATATTTTTTTAGTCGCAATTGTACAGCGTGTTCCAGAACGTCGTGACAGATTATAGTTACACTTGAAAAGTGATCGTTCATTGTCTAATTAAAGATATAGACTCATAGGACTATAGCTTCCAAGGGAGTATTTCTTCTAGAAGGACCTAATTAAAAGTCTGTTGAGCCTGATAAGCCTGATATTTTATAACCCATTTACTACCTACCTATTTAGTAAGAACGCTAATGATAATTTTTAACTATAGTCAAATGCAGTCTTATCATGCGGGTCATACGATTCAACAAAGACATATTATCTGTTTTTGTTTCCTTTTATTGCGCTTAATCATAACTTCCAAATAAAATCCGTAAGATGAATAAGACAGACAACAACAGAAAATTTTGACGGGAGAATGAGGGATATGTATTTAGTTTTCAGCGATTCTAAAAAGTCTTTCACCAGCGAAGTTTTTATTTAAATGTCAGTTTTGTGACTTTGACAATTCAAAGTGACAATGTGAATAATAAGAGCCAATTTTCCGGTTTTTAACAACCTCAAGCAAAAAAATGGTCCTCAATCTGACAGATTATTTCGAGAATGAATGAAAAAGTGTAAATTCCTCAACCAGTGTGCAGGAAACATCAACCATCATTATTGTCTCCGGGTATATTTGTAATCTCACATTTTTCGCCACTTTCTACGTAAATAACACCCTCCTGTCTCAATGTAAAACACCCTGTATAGGGAACTACCAAGTTGTCGACCCTAAAAATGACAAATTTTTAGTTTTTGAGATGCCTAATGCCCTAGCAACCGTACAGATAATTTTGTTAGTGTGAAAATATATTTGACACGCTCCCTATCTATTAGAAAAATTGAACATACTTTATCAAAAATATAATAATGCCCGAGTTATTTACTCGAGTGTCATAATTTATTATTGTTCGCATTCATGCGATGTGGACATTTCATTAAGATAACCAGAGAAAAATGTCCTGCGAAGTATTTTCGTGGAAATCATAAAATATACGCGAGATTCACATGTGAAGACATCGAGTTGACGTGAAAACATAGCTTGGAGAATGTGTGTAGATAAATATACTGGGTCGGGATTTATTGGTACGACGTGAATCAGGGATATAAAGTGGCAAACACTTTATAGTCTAATCAACAAGTTTTGGAAATGTTAAAAAATAGAGATACTGCTACTAAGAATATGTTTGTTAGCGCATTAGATTATTATATACAGGGTGTACCAACCTCACGACAAACTTCGGTATATGGGTTATAATCTCGCCGTTTCTCCCGCCTTGGAATCACTTGGAAGCACTTGGATTCTCTTCCCCTAATCATGCTCTCTACTACACCACTTATATCCATCCATTCCTCCCCAACATAATCTCCACCATATTTTCCGAATACACCGCCTCTCCCAGTTTATTTTCCAACTTATTCAAAACTTAATCGTTTTTCCAATATCTAAACACATGTCCCACTCATCCTCCACTTCACATCTCTCGCACACTCCAGTTTCTCTTTTCCCAATCTTGTGGAGGTAACCCACTCTCGACCCATGCCCTGTGAGCACCTGCGTCAAGAAGTAGTCCACCTTCCCGAATTTCGGGTCCACCCCATTTCTCCTGCTCCCAATCGCTCCTTTTAGCGCGCCCTCATACCCATCCCATACCTCCATTTCCTCATCCATCCATTCCTGTACTTCATCTCTGGTTGCACCTCTTCAGCGTTTCTGTCTGGCTCTAGCCATCAAGTCCAATGGATAGGACCTTGACAGCACCGCTGCTGCCAGTGCCAGGACTGCAAGACCTGGACTTATTTTGCTCATCACTAATTCTTAAACATTAATGACGTGATATTGTCAAGTGGGAGTATGTGTTTAGGAAGGTCCCGACGAAGCAAAACATTTCTACGACAGTCTATTAAATATTTTTTTTTGGTTTACAATAAATTAAAAAGTTCGAGAAAATCTAGTTGAATTACTTGTTGAAAAATCGAGCTAAAGAAAAGGGAGTTAATTCCTTGAAGTATTCAGAATACACCATATTTTTGTCAAATTTTCAAAGCAGCAGCTTATAGCTAGAAAATATTATTTAATGTGACCTGTTTGCTTTATTTTTCTAGACATGATTCCCATTTTAATATTTTTAGCAGTATCTCAATTTTTCAACATTTTCAGCTTTGTTGACTAGACTATATCATTTTTGTGTTTGAAGTGGAGTGTTGTTTTCGAAGAAGTGACTGTCTAAGTGAGAGTTTGTGATATTTTTCAGAAGGTGGTATAAGAAAATTGCATTTATATTTATTTATGTCATACTAGTTCATTATTGTGTTTTTATTGCTTGGTTACCAACTATCTAATGTCGTACTTTATACCCGTGCGGGCATAAAGTTCACTTCATGGTCCGCGCGGGCATGAAGAGATATAATTTTTTGTTCAACTTATTTAATAACCATGTCGTAAGCTTCTTTAGACTTTTTTGGCAACAGATTTACAGTTGCTTCCTTTGCTTTTTCAATAATTTTGTCAGGAATTCCAAAACCTTCGTTCATTTTGACTTTGACACATATAAAATTAATTGTGAAATTATGACATTTACGTTTGTCAACATTCACCTATTGATTCAAACCGGATTTTTTAAAACACTGATTTGTATTGAGATTGGATTGCAATAACGAACTAGTATGACATAAAAGTTTGCATGTATCGCAGGCATAAACAGATGTGTGTACCCTCGGGCGACTCACATACTCTCGGGCCAGAGGCCCTCGGCTTCGTATTACGTCGCCCTCAGGGCATAAACATCTATTTATACCCTTGGTACATAAATAACTATTATACTTCTCGATTGATATAAATTTAACCCTTGTTAGTTTATATTCATTTCAGATAACTTTAAATGAAAAAAACGCGTTTTCGGTTTTATAGAAGAAATTGGCTTGAATATATTTTCCCGTATCAACTTCCATTATAACAGGGACAAAGGCAAAGAAAAAGGAAACCTCCAGACCAATTACAATAAAGCAAGGGCTTTTGAGACATTGTCTTCATTATTGAATTCTTATTCTTTTACGTAAGAGACCGGGTCTCTTAAAATACGTATTATATAAAGGTTATCTCGAAATGTGTTTAAGATTTGAATGAAATAGAATAAATTTTGCTACAACTTTGGAACACCCTTTATGTCTTGAAGGTTTTCAATTAAAATATCAGTTCGGTTTTCCATAATTTACAGCTTTTAGTGTGATTTTCTTGAAGCTGTTAAAAAAAGGCTTTTCCTTAAATACCAGATCACCATTATTTGCTTTCAAAAAAAATTACAATACTAGAGACTGCATGAAAATCTCTAATATCAAAGTAATTTATTTGTTGTATTGACAGTTTTCTGCAAATAAATTGTCATTTTAGCGAAGTGTGTTACATATTTCAAAGGTAATAGTATTCATTCATTTATTCATACGTTTGGGTTGGGCTCAACAGCCCAGGCACTTGCACTGAATCATTTTACCATTACCAATATTATCTACCTACTTCCATTCCAGAAGCTTCGTGTCTTCTATACAGGCCACCAGTTTATCTGGAGGGATCTTCAGTAGTTGTGATGGTTGTATTATTTCCTCTCCAAAGTGCTGTCGTCTGAGTCTTTGTAAGTTCTTACAGAAGCAGTGTATGTGAGTAGGTGTTTTATTGTAGAGTTCACATTTCCTGCACATAGGCTCACTAACTTTGCCCATCCTGTGCAGATGCTTTTTCAGGGTACAGTGTCCAGTCACCAGGTCGGTAACTGTCTTCAAATTTCTCTTACCCAGCTTCAACAGCCTGGACGAGAGTTCCTTTTCTAACCTATTCAGTAGACTTTTTGTATGGAGGTGACCTTGTCTCAGCCTCCATTTGAGCTAGCCGATCCCAACTTCCCCTCTCATGTTATCCTTTGTGATTCCACAAAACAGATCCGGGCCTGTAAAGACTCCTTTAGAACCTTCTTTAGCTAGCTGGTCTGCCATTTCATTCCTTGTAATCCCCTAATGTGCCGGCACCCATATTGGTCACTTTGTTGTCTC
>CAJUYG010000187.1:158537-184575 GCA_910591675.1 Galerucella calmariensis
TACCTATATAAATTTTATCATAGTCGTCATTACCACATTTTAATTTAAAAACTCCTGATTTATTTACTTTTGAAGATTTGGATTTGTTGTTTTTAATGAATTTGGATAAATTGTTGTCGGTTTTGAAGCAAAGATTCAAGTCTAAAGTTTCTAAAAATGATTTTATTTTTAAGGATGGTATTCCAAAGTAAGTTAAGCTTTTAAATTGGTTATTTTTGTTTTTATCAGAAGGAAATACTTGTTCTAGAGAATTTTTGTGAATGAGTTTCCAGGTAAACTTGTTAAATACTTTAGTTAATCCCATATTTAGACAAATTCATTTCATTTCCTTGTAAATAGATTATAATTTTATTGTTAAATATCCGTATAATTTTGTATTAAGGCACTGTATAAATTGAAAATTTCTCATTATACCTCCATTCCTTTGAAAAATCTACTGTGTTAGCGAAACGCGTCACAACTTTAAGGTTAAATATATTGTAGATTTAACAAAATGAAATTGTTTGATTTCATAATTTACTATTGTAACACCTTACAGAGTCTTTGAAAATCAAAGAACAAAGATCGTCTAAAATGGTTGGGTCTATCTTGCAGACATGTACCAACCCCGTTTAACTTTGAGATGTAATCCAATGTCCTTCGTGGCATATAACTTATAACCCTTTCTAATCTGTTATATTAAACATGTAGAGTCCAAGTAATGATGGAGGAAAAAAAATTTCAAAATTTACCAGCACGTTTTATTACATAAACTATTATATACAATGATATGCTATTTTAGATAAGTTCAGTTTTTTTTGATTGGACACTTATTATCTATCAGAAGCCTTGTTCTTACGAACTAATTTACAATAATTTATTAGGTTATAACTAGTTGAGAAAAAACAGTTTCAATAAAATTACACGAAAAAATCAACATTTTATATTGTGTTAGGTTGAATAAAAACAGTAGAGAGATATCGCAAGCTATTTTCTGAGACCCACTTATGAGGGGAAACGCTACTATAGTAGCATGCGAACTTTCATCAGTATCTACGTTAATAACGTTTTATTTGATACTCATATTAAGGAAGCTGTGATAAAACTGTTTAATAATCCACCATTTTGTTGAATTTACAATGACATTGAATATATTAAATTGTATTGTCATCAGAACTGAAGCTGTGTACCACATATTAAATCAATATGTCAACAGGAAAGGGATAAAATCGCAATGGGGGAATTTTAATTCACCACCTCTAGGGAAGAGAAATTTCAGAACAAATATGTGATGTTTGGGTTCGCTTTGTCTATGAATATATGTAAACTGATCCTCGGCTTTTCAGAACAGGAATTTAATTGCAAACAAATATCGATATTTGTATCAAATTACCCAATTGGAAGAGCCGATATTTATACAGGATGTCAAGTTAATAAGTAAAGTGAAATGATAGATCGTTAAGAAGTATTTGAAATACCCGAATGCAACTTTTCTCTAACCTTCTTAGTTTGTGAGATACAGGTTGTTGAAAGGTGCAGAAGAAATACACATTTTATTTCATATCTTCTCGGGGGATGGAAGTACAAATTTAAAATATTTTGTTGGTTATTGTCTCTTTAAAACACATCGACAGTATCAATTATGTCCAATTCTAATAAGCCAGTGGCGTGTTACGAGGATTCCGTAAGTACCATATTTTTGAAACACCTTGTACTTAGACCTAAAGAATTTTGTATGCAATTCTTTATTGAATTTCCTACATAGAAGGTACTCTTTGTTGAACTCGATAGAACACTCCACTTTTAAGATTTTTTACTTTTTATTTAAGTATAACACTTTTTCTAGTTGTTTTTTCTCAAATACATTTGTAGTACCTACTTCAAGATTACTCACAAATAATTTAAACACAAACGTTTTTTATGGGTTTGTTTTTCATAATTATTTAAGGGAGGAAAAAGTATTAAGAAAATACTCACCACTACTACAACTTTTTTGATTAAAAACATTACAATATAAAAAAGAGTTACTACAATAAAAAAGGAGGAACGTGTCGCGGGACACACGGTAGGAACTTTAGTTCCTTTTAAGCAAAAATTATGTAATACATCTGACTAGATAAACAATTTGCATATTCCTATGTGGTCGAGTAGTAAGAAAACCAGACTCTTACGCGGTAGACCCGGTTTCGATTCCCCGTGAAGAAGTTTTTTTTTAATTGTCAATTTTATTTTTAAATAACTATTCTGCTTGATATTAATAACGACAACAGGTGGACGTTTGAAATATTTAGCAGAATATTCATTATTATAGATAATGGTACGGTATCCTTCATGAGGGAGTCCGACTGGCAACATCTACTTATAACAGCATCGTATATTTAAAAAGGGAAACCGTAGCATTAAACAAATTGGACATTCAAGAACTGTACGTTTACCACAAAAAAATTAGTGGAAACATAAAATTGAATTATTAAATTTTCAATTTGAAGTTATATTACAGTTTATATAAATTTTTATTTTCTAGATTTTCTCTTAAGTGGGTCGTAGAAAAAATATGCTGTTTGACTCGTGTGGAGTGTCCATATCGCACTTGAACGATTGAGCACTCCGCCTACGGCGTCGTGCTCAAACTTCGTCCTCGTGCGATATGGCCATCATATCCACACTACTTGCACAAACTACTATTTCTATCAAAATATGCCCTTTTACATTTAAAAACAAGATGCCAAATGTCAAATCGATTTATCCATCCATTTTTAAGTTATCGAATTAAAACATTCAAGTTTTCAAAATTTCAACACCCTGTATTTCGAAAAGTAAATGAGCTAGACCCCTTAATCCTCATATCATTTTGTCCAGTTTTACTAGAGGAATCTACAAAAACTAAAGTTCCAAAAAGTTAAAAATATTGAAAATGGAGTTTTTTATCTAGTTTAACAGATTACTTTTTATGTGGAAAATTTAATAAAAAATTGCATACAAGAGTCGTTAGGTCTGAATACAAGGTGTTTCAAAGATATGGTACAATAAATCCTCGTACCACTCCATTGAGCGGTGTGAATAAAAACGAGTACGACGAGTATTTACTTACAAGTAAAGTGTAACGTGTATTTAAACTCCAAGTAAACCGATGTGAATAAAGCGTAGAGTTTACTTGTGACCGTGTACTCGTCAACCCGAGGTATACTAGCAAGTATTTACTCGCGAGACAACTGAATTCACAAAAAAGGCAAGTAAATACTTGTAGCGCCACACAGACTACGCATCATTTCCTGTTGTGACTTGTTCTGTTTTCGCCGCTAAACTAACTCCATCTTTTTCCGTGCAGTTAATCCTCCACCCCTTGCATCAGTGTTTTCATCAAGAAAGTGCGAAGTGAGAAAATCTACGTTTTCGCTCTCAAACCGTAATAGTCCCTTAGACAGATCGGGACTTATATCACGCCGGTCTCTGTAACGTTTCACACCACGCAGGTTCATAAATGCAGCCATCTTTCGTGTACAAGTACGACTGCAAGTCTGGGGTCGGGTTGACTTGCGAATAGACGAGTATTTACTTGCTCCAGAAGTATTTACTTGGGTTTATTCACATCAAAATTGGCATTTTTCCGGGTTTTACTAGCCTCTCAAGTATTTACTCGCGAGTAAGAATAAATACTTGTTTTATTCACTTAAATTTTGGCGTTTACTTGTTATTTTTATATGTTCAAGTATTTACTTGTCCTACTCGTTTGTATTCACACCGCTCATTGGCTTATTAGTATTTGCTTAATTAATACTGTCAATGTGTTTTGAAGAGACAATAACCCACAAAAAATTTGGAATTTATGTATTTTCATCCCCCGAGATGATAAGAATAACACCTTTTAACAGCCTGTATCGCACAAACTTAGAAGGTTAGAGAAAAGTTGCATTTGGGTATTTCAAATATTTCCTAATGATGTATCATGCCTCTTACTAATGGTACTTATTTACACCCTGTATATAATACAAAACGAATTCGTTTGAAATTACCGATTCCCAGTGGTGGAAAAATATGAAATTTTTTGGATTGGCAGCTTGGACCGAGTTCCCCTATTACTAAATTTGAACAAAAAAAAACGTAAAGTCCACCGACAAAAGTGAAAACACCAACAAATGAAAAATTTTATCATACGATGGAAAGTGTGACGATGACATATGCAACATTATATTCGCTTCATTGTTAATTCTAAAAATAACCAGTATTGTGTGTTGCATAAAAGCGTGACAATGGCGCGAAATCCATTAGTTCTGTTCACCAAAAAAAGCTCAACTAGCCTAAGAAAATTTCACATGAAAAATAACAAAACAGTGGTAGCTAAATGAAACCATTGTATGCTAATACCGGTTGCGGTTGCAATATCTCTCTAATAGTCATCAGGAATTTCAATTTAAACAGTATCCGGTACGGGATCCCATGTCAGTAACTGTAAACTAGTTGATTTACTCATCGTATTCGATGTATTATTATAACAAGATACGTGCTTGGAAGCGCGCGATTTCAAGCTTTTAGTGTACAATTTCAAAACTTGACAGTTACATGTCACCAATAATGCGATGAGAATTCCTTGCGAACCTTGCGCTATGTGATAGGAGATCCAAAACGGTCCACATTTGTTGGACAGCTTACTAAATGCCGCTAGTGTTAGTACGATAGCCAGGGCGATTGTTATCTGAAAATAAAAATATATATTAAGTTTTAGTTTAAACTTCTATAAAACAATAAAGTGATATATTTTGGAGTAAGTAAAAAAAACTTGATTTTAAATGAAATACAAATTTAAATTAGTATACAGGGTGATTCATAACTATTGGAACATAGGCTAAGGGTAGATTGTTTGACTGTTAAAACTGGGTAAGAGACATTTGAAGACAGTTACCGACCTGGTGACTGCACACTGTACCCTGAGTGAGCATCTACAAAGGATGGGCAAAGTTAGTGAACCTATGTGCAGAAAATGTGAACTTTACGATGAACTACTACTACTACTACTAAATGTGCAGGCGAGCCTTGTCCTGGACAACTCAAGCCAAGGTTCCGACACTGAGGCCACTGGCGGGCCCATTGTGCCATTCCTGCTACCTAGTCATCCATGAAGCCGAGCCCTTCAATAAAGGCCACAACTTTTTTCAGTGGATGCCTGCTTGTGTCTCCATGAGCCATGACAGTGACTCCGAAGATTCGTCTGCGTAATACAGCCCAGTGTGGACACTCTAAGAGAACATGAACTGACGTTTCATCAGTCATACCGCAACCCCTACATAGGGAACTTTCCTCTACTCCTAGATTGTAGAGGTGCTTCCTCATACAGCAGTGCCCTGTTAGGAGTCCTGCTATCTTCCTTAGCCTACTCCTTGGTAGTTCAGTGGCTGCCCTGGCGTGTCCATCAGTCCATCCCTTCAGTAGAAGTTTGGATTGTCTAGGACCCTGCAGAGCATTCCAATGAGCGAGGTGCTGATTCCTCAGCCACTTCTTCGTCTCCTTGCGTATTCTTTGTTTTGTTAGGCCCAGGGTCGGGCCCGGGCCGCAGAAAGGAGCTGCCGCCCCTTCCGCAGCCAGTGCATCCGCCATCTCGTTGCCTTCAAAACCAGAGTGGGTTGGAATCCATTCTAGCCGCACCACGTTCCGCCTTGCAAGATTAGCAAGTCGTTTTCGACATTCGTTAGCAAGTCCTGAGTTGCTGGTATACCCACTCAGGGCTTTAATTGCTGCCTGACTGTCGAAGTATAAGGTTATGCGTCGATCCACATAACCTCTGTCTAGGTTTATCTGCGCACATTCCAAGATAGCATATATCTCGGCCTGATATGCAGATACACCCTCACCCAATGGTACACAAACCTGTGTTCTTGGGTTCCTGGAGTAAATTCCAGCCCCTGCTCTATCACCGGAGTATGAGCCATCTGTGTACCAGACGGTCCCATTAGGCTGTGTATTCCTGTCTTTTTCCCAGGACTCTCTATCCCGTATCATGGCCCTGTATGGGGTAGCGAAGTAGTACTTACGCAGGCATTCATCAGCCGCTCGAGCCAGAACTGGAATATCTTCCAGAAGCCGGAGCTTCTTGACGTGCCTGCACTCTTCCCCTCTTCGCACGTATCCCAGCCGTTTCAAGCGTAGGAAAGCCCTCCCCGCCTCAGCCTCGATCACATGGTGGAGAGGCCGAAGACCAAGGATCACCTCCATCGCAACAGTTGGTGTAGTCCTCATGCAGCCAGTTGCCCCCAAACTGACCACCCTTTGAAGGCGTGCCAGTTGCGATCTAGCCGTGACCAAGGTTACCCTCGGCCACCAGACCAGAGCCGCATATGTGAGCATAGGCAGCATAATCACTCTATAGAACCATATGATCGTTTTGGGAGTCAGTCCCCACCTCGGACCAATGGCTCTCCTACAGGCCCAATACGTGTTTGTCACCTTGCCTAGGCGACTATCAAGATGAGCCTTCCATGTCAGTGATTTATCAAAGATCACTTCTAGATACTTCACCTGTTCAACCACCGGCAGTGGTACTCCATCAAGATTTAGACCCTCAGGTCTTATACCTCTCTTTTTGGTGAAATCAACTATCTCAGCCTTGGCAGGATTAACTGCAAGTCCGTGTTCGTTACACCACCCATGTACCCTATTCAGAGCCCTTTGCATGAGGTCCCTGAGAACGGTACTGTGCCTTCCAACAACAAGGACAACGATATCATCGGCATACCCAATCGTTAGAAAGCCCTCACCGTTTAAAAGGGTTATTAGCTCGTCAATGACTAGGTTTCACAATGTGGGCGAAAGAACACCCCCTTGCGGACATCCCCCCCCTAGCGACGATTACTTTTGCCACATGGTGTTTCCATGTGGCCTCTACTGTACGGTTGCACAACATGGCCCCAAGCCAGTGAGTGATCATTGACTCTATTCCAAGGTTTGCCGCAGCCCTACACATGGATTCTACAGGGGTGCTGTCAAACGCCCCTTGTATATCCAAGAAAGCTCCCAGGGCGATCATGCCATTTTCCAGCGCCTTCTCCACCTGAGTTACCAGTTGGTGTAAGGCACTTTCAGTTGACTTGCCACACCTAAGCCCAACCTTTTCCTTTATGTACCGATCAGCCACCCTCTCCAGTGTTTTCAGCACAAAGGATGTTAGGCTAATAAGTCTAAAGGATTTAGCCACCGTATATGTGGTACGACCCGGCTTGGGTATGAAGACGACTTTCACCTGCCTCCACTGTTCAGGGACATACCTGCGTGCCAAACAGGCTCGAAAGATATGCACCAGAATTGTGCCAACGGCCTCCCAGCCTTGTTGAAGCAAAGCCGGGAAGATTTGGTCTTTCCCCGTAGACTTGTATGGTCTGAATGACCGTATCGCCCAAGTACTCCGCTCGTATGTGACTATACTAAACACAATCCGCTGCACCTGCAAAACGGATACAAATGAGCCGTGTGGTAGTGGTAGATGTACTTGTCGACGGTATGGTGTGGAATGTACTGAGTTATGCTGCAACTGTTCTGGTCGCGATTGTACGAATAGTGCCTCGAAAGAACGTGTTGAAAATAATGAAGAAGACTATTAGACTTAATTTTTGTATTTTTGTATTTTTTATATAGCCTTTTGATTATTAAAAATAAAATTTTCTAAATAAGCTTCGTTCTTCGCCCACCACTTTGTTATTAATTTTCATTTTTTTTGCTCATTATCATAATCTTTTTCAGCATAAAATTTCCCATTATTTGAAACCACACACGATTTTTCATGAATATTTAAGAAAAATTCAAAATGGCGGCCAAAAAATGCATTTTGTACACTCACATTTTTCTAGACTTTTAGGATGTTGATAGGATATGAGTAATGAGCTCAAAAAATCAAACCCCGTCTTTGTGGGAATTAGTTCCAACTTTGGCCAATTTTTTGTGTAAATCTACTATACTACAACCCAGATGTATAAATGAATGTATGAATGAATGAATGCAGTGTATAGTGACAAACTAACATCGGGACAATAACAAAAATCATTCAGAGTTTTCTCTTGAACGCTTATACTAATCTATTTTTTCCGAATAATAATTAATAATTTGTCCAGTCCCTTCAATTTTAAAGATATTTATGTAATATCACAAATTTAAGAATTATATCTCACGACCCCTCATGACATTTAAAAAATTTGAGTAAGTAAAAGAGGTGGCAATTTTTTGTATGTTAAAAAATAAAAATTGGAGGATTCGAGGATTTCTCATCTTTGTCTTATCTACCAAATTCGACCTTGCACAATTATGCTTTGTATATTTTTTTGTTTCCCTACGTCCTCACGTTTAAGTTCACATAACGAAAATTTTATTAGAAATATGAAAGCTTGGCAACATGTAGGTAGCCAAGCGGTCCAAGCGGATTTTGGTTCACGTACTACTCTATAAGCTTCGTCAGTACTGAACTGGGAGACCGCTGAGACCGGCGAGCGTTGTATCAACAATGGAACGGCACGCGACTACCGAAGCAGAGAGACAATGTCAGTCATAGAAGGATAGAAAAGCGAGAAATGGATTTTTATCCGATTTTTTGTGGTAGCAACCGAATTTCAATAAGGAATTGTACGGTCATAAGTAATTTGAGGATTCTGAGATTTTTATATAGTATTTATAAAGCTTCAAATTAGACTTCTTATCAATTAGTTTTCCCATTCAATCCATATTTAATTCTTTACAAGGGCTCAAACTTTGCTCAATATGTGTAATTACCTCATTATTCGTATTTTTTTCAACAAAATTTGGTTAGCATTTCAAAGTTTTTATTCGATGAGAACTCTAAGTTCAACATTAATCTACATGATATATTTTTTCCTTAATTTTCAATACATCCATTACCTCAAAATTCTTTGCCAAAAATACTTCGATATTTTGTCAAATCGCTGCCGATAGATTCCCCTTAAATAACGAAGTTTCATAGGGGGTAAGACACCGTATAATAAACAATATAGTGTAATCAGATTTCAAAAATATTCTATTGATTATGTTTATTATTCTTAATAATAATATGCTCTTTACGCGGGAGTTATATTTATATTTTAAAGGTACCTATATTAGTAAGAGAGGCAAATGAATAATTTCTTGCTAAAAAGCAACAAAAATGCACCATAAGCTTTCCACCTATTTAACCATACTATACTCTCGTAGATTTACGGTTTCCAAAATTGCTATGCTGGTAGTCTGGTACTATTAAAAATAATCAGTCTGTATAGCAGAATAAAGTTAGTTTGTTATAAAATCCATTCGCCGCAAAAATAGCAATATACGAAGAGGGTTTATATTTTAAAAACACCGCACGTGTTGTTGTTATCATCACACACTAAAATTTGAAACAAACATTTTAATTTTGGACATTGTAAAGATAAAAACGTAAATACAATTTCAAATTGATGCTGTGTATTTTTTTAACGGTTGTATAAATATTACCATGGCTTTTAGCGACGTTTTTTCACTCATAAATTTAATTTCATTCCACCCTAACGGTGAAAACATTTTGAAAATTATCACATGTATCCTAACGCTTACTTTGTTTCATTTTATTTTCATGTGCTTTTCAACCTTTTCAATATTTATAAAGTCTGTATTCCTTTTTTTCAGGTGGAGTAATAATTGTCACAATCGACCATTCGACTAGAACATTGGTAAGTATACAGATAATAGACTGTTTCTTCGATATTTTTCTTTGTTAGATGTCAATATTAATTATTCAGCTAACGTAATTTTTAAAAACTTGACAATACCGTATGTAAGGGGTTTGTCAGAAAGAATTAAGAAAATTGGTTATCAATTTAATATTCGAACCAGCTTTAAATCTAACAATACTTTGAGATCTATACTAACAAAAACGAAACCAAAAAATGAAGAAAAATCTTCAAAAAATTGCATATATCAGATATCTTGTGAATGCGACAAATTCTATTTAGGTGAAACATCTAGACCATTGAACGTCCGAATAAGTGAACATAAAAAATACATCAAAGATAGAGAGTTCTTTAAGTCAGGTGTTTGTAAACATGCTTGGGAAGAGGGGCATAAAATTCAATGGGATTCGACAAAAATAATATTGAAAGAGCCCAATAATAAAAGACGAAAAATCAAAGAAAGTGCTTCAATACAACTAAATGCAGATAAATGTGTAGCTAGTATTTCAGCCGAATGTAGTCAAATTTGGTTACCAATGTTAGAAAGAGAAATTTCCAATAATCAAATAGCTGCGTAATCAGGATAGCATCATAAGTTTTTATCCAGGCTTTCTTATGATTTATCATTGGAATAGTTGTTGATCGATACACACTTCAATACACAAAATCACCAAACTGAGTTATACATGTTTTGAAAACAAAAATAATCATACACAAAAAGTAACAACAAACGCGTTTTATTAACAACATTTCCAAAATAAGCTAAAAAAAAGCGCTATCCCAATAAAAGCCGTTCCTGGAACGTGCACTTCACTGGATTCCATTTGTAGTAGACTATCATATCGTTAGAATGTCATAAAATAAAATATTTTATTCCACATTTTACCAGAGGTGTGATCTACTATGAATGGACCTTAATGAAATTTGACAACAAAGTTTTGTAGTCTTAAACTTCAAAATATTATTGATTGTCTAGTTGTCATATCTTTTCGTTGTGTCAGATAGGGACCAAAAATTATTTTATTAATTTTATTACTAGTTAATCTTGACAACGGTAGCTGGAACGCTACCTAAACGTCGAAATAAAAAATAAAAAACAATATTGTGGTGGTCATCAGTCATTTTAGGTTGAGCGCGAATTTTAAACTAATAACACTTGGAGAAATTTCTAAGAAATAAATTTCTCCAGGCGCTTCTATTCAGAAGGTCCCACCTCTAATGTAAGGCGAACTGCCGTTCCACTCTCTATTCTTTTTGGAAATCGGTCAGCTAGCTTTTAGTTCCCTCACCCCGCGCTAATCAGTATTGTTTTGAGTACTCGTAGTGTCCATATCGCTCTGAAACTACCGCTTAACGCTTTTCCCGCTTTGAATCGACAGTTAATCTGTCTGCCGCTTATAGAAACATTTTCTTCCGCTATTCTGTATTTTGCAAGTGATATCTCTCGTTAACTCGCGACAAATAGTAATTACTGCACCATATTTTTACTGGATAGTTGAAGTGCCGGGAGTGCGTGCTAAAAAAGACGTTAAAGTTATACACGCGTTGTTGCCAAGTGACTTTCGTTCGTAATCTGCAACTGTTCAATTCATTCCTATTTACCAATTTACTCATCAACTTTAACTCATGTTATCACCTTCTCTGGTTATGTTAGGTTATTAGAGTTAAATTAAACTCCGATCTAAAATCTGACTTGTATTTTCATTTCTCGGGTTTCCGAGTGGTCCTTCGCGCTTCGCTCAACGCTATCCGCAATGGGAGAATAAGGGACGCTACCATGCAATTTTGAACCTGCAACGCAACATCTTCATTCATCACAAAAATTTATACAGTCCACTGCTCTCATGCTCTCCTTATTCCACCAACACTTTTATCCAAATAATTTCATCTTGATAGGTGATTTCAAGCAGGAAATATGTTAAAGACAATCTCCTGAGTATACAAAATTATGTTGCACTACTATCCCTGGATTCTCAAAATATTTGAATTTGTCCATTATTGACCTAGGTTGATGATAGGAATTTATTAACCACTAATAGAGAAATTGAACTTCTCAGTTGGCTAGAAGAAGCAATAATTGTCAACTTCTCAGCTAGTAGTGGAAAAAAGTATGTATCCTAAAATTTTATACTTTTGACCGGTTATAATGTCTCACTTACATTGTTAATACGTAGCGGAAAAACAGATGAATCTGTAATTTAACGCTGCCATCTAGTCCAGGTGGGTGAGCTTGCCCAAAAACTATCAAAACATGGATGTGAAAGCAGTAGGCGACATTTTTGATGGAATCCCTTAAAAATATCATGGTTAATGATATTCCGTTGCCCCACCGGTTTTTAGGCTGTGCTAATTGCACAATAACAGTTTATAGCCACAACACCAAAAAATGGGCCTATTTTCGACATGTTTTCAAATTTCACTCGAAAACTATTGAGTTTATATAGAGGAGAGTTGCCATGATCGTACCGTATCCTTCATCGTACCAGCTCCTATTTTCCCACTAACAGTGATGCTAGACCACTCAAGCGGCGACAATAAATACTTGCTATTGTCGAGAGTCAGTAGCAAAAGTTGCACGTGTTTGTAGTGGTTTATGTTTCATAGTAGTTTATGTATTTGTGGCTGGTTCCATGTAATATTTCACCATCTTTCGTAAGCTCACAGATCCTTTTACGATAAGATTAACTCACTTTAGTACATACACTTATTTTTTACACTTAATTTAGTAATGAAAAATCATCCAGTTTCCGCCGTAGTTTTGTTTGCGGGTTAAGATTTCTATACCCGCTACGACGACGAGTTGCCTTCGTCGTAACACTTTAAGGTTCCTTCATCGTACCGCCATTTTAAGGATCCCTTGATCGTACCGGTTACTTTTAAACGATACTTAATGTCTGATACACATCTATGTGTGTTCTAGATGTCAAAAAGGAAATATGGAGCGTGGACCAAAGATTATATTATGCATCGTGCTCTTATTTCTTTTCGGAACGAAAATATGGGGTTCAACGATTGCTATAACATTCCTAAACCTACTTTCAACCGCCATCTGAAGGAGACAAATATTTCTGCTAATGGAGAAGTCAAGATCATCGGGAAGCGAACCACATTACCGGAATATGTATAAAAAGTATTGTTCGACCACATCTTAGGTCTTGAAAGCCTAATGTTTGGATTGACAATAACTGGTGTGAGGAAATTAGCATTCCAGATAGCTGAACAATGCATATACCCCATAATTTTGACAAGCAAACCCAATTAGCGGGAAAAAAATGGTATTATGGATTCAAGGCTCGCCATCCAGAACTCAGTTTGCGAGAACCCACTGCAACGTCTCTTGCCTGCATGGGTTGGGGGATTCAATGAAGAGAATATTCATAAGTCTATTATTTGTAATTTTTTCATACGATATTAATCACATATGAATTGTACAGGGTACGATCAAGGAGCCCCCTGGTACGATGAAGGTAACTAGTACCACTTGCAGGGCCTTAGTAATTTATTGTTTTCAGGTACTAAATGAACTTGTATCACAATAAAAAAAATTTATAAGGTGGTGAAAGAATGGATTTAACTATACAATAATTTTGGGCATAAGAACTATCAGTATGTGAGCTACATAAATTGAAAGACGAGAATTGATACGATCAAGGCAACTCTCCTCTATGTATGGAAACAAAGTTATAAAGCGTGAAATTTGCTATAAAATTCCGTGGTTCGAAATGTAAAAATTCCCACCCCTGTAGCCACAGCGGATGAATAAGTAAAAGAAAAATTGGAAACACACAGCTGTTTTTTAGGACGCAAAATACCAATGCAATTTATGAAGCAATGTACATCATCATTTTTCTCATGATACGTTATTTATTCACGAACTGAATGCAATAAACGCTGTTTCGATATCTCATTTAGTTGCTGAGTAATCTAATTGTTAATAAGCATTTGGTAAAAGAAATAGACATTGTTAGAATAAAGACCACAAAAAGTTGTTTAAGCTCAATAATGTTCGATTTTTTATTTTAATTGAAATCTGAAAAAACCTACTTATAGGACTTGGAAAAACACAACTTTTGGCATTTTGAACGTTCAATTCGGACCATTTAATCCCGAGTTACTGAATCCCAAACTTGATCAACAATTCTAGGCAAACGAACAACAATATAACGAAAAAAAATACTGTCAAGACAGACACAGGACAGTTTTATTTGGGACAAGAAATGTGGACCAAAAATGAACACGTTTTATCATTCCTTACCGCTGATTTTTGGTGTACAGGTGGTATAAACAGCTCTGTAGCAGAATAGCGTCAGTCAAAATAGCGCTAGATTAAAACAGCGGCGGGCAAAATAGCGCTGGACAAAAACAGCGACGGATAAAATAGCGCTCGATAAAATAGCACTGCGACTGAATAAGGCCGGTTGATATATCCTTTAAAATTAACTTTTTTTACTGTAAATGTAATTGTAATATAATGAATATGTAATGATAATGAACATCGTTTTATACATCGCTCATACTACGTGTACACAAAAAATAAGCCGTACGAAAGCGAACAATGTTCATGGCCCCAATATAACACACAAGACACATCAGAAGAAGGCGCACTCCGCATCTTCACGGATGGCTCTAAAACCAATATGGGCTCAGGATGTGTAATATACTCCAGATCTCTGAATCCAAACATCAAATGGGCGATGGGCTGTAATGTCAGCGTTGCTCAAACAGAGCTCACTACTATCTACATCGCCGCAAAAAAGATTACCAAAAGAAACACCACAGGTAATAAAATTCACATCCTTACGGATAGTAGACAAGCACTACTAGCCCTGAACAGACCACGTATCACATCAGGCCTAGTACTGGAGTGTCACCTGTCCCTGATCGAAGACTGTAGCAACAACGAAGTCACTCTAGGCTGGATCAAGGGCCACAGTAAATCGAAAGGTAACCACATTGCCGACTAACTAGCCAGGAAAGCAGCCTCCCAAAATATCTTGGGACCTGGCACTTTCATTGGTCTATCGGCTATGATTGACCTAATAAAGGAACACTCCCTTGATAAGTTTGAGGGTAGATGGGACGATGCAGAAGGTAGTAGGCTTGCCAAGGAACTGCTGCAGTATCCGGACAGCAAAGTAGCCAAAAAATACGTGACTATGAACAGACAGAACCTTCGGACAGCCACGGGTATTCTGACCGGTCACTGCCAACTACGAAAACACCTCTACAGACTGGGTTTGTCTGACACTTCAATCTGTAGAGGATGTGAACAGGAAGATGAGACTGTCGAACACATTCTTTGTGAATGTCCGACACTCTCTCAATTTGGGTTTTCCGTATTCGGCGAGTACAGGCTAACACAAGCCAGCATGAGGGAGCTTACTTCTGGCGACGTTATCGCCTACTTCAAACAAGTAGGCTGTATGAGAGCCAGAAGGAAGTCTGAACCTCAGAAGGATGCACAATGGGCCAATTGTGGCCTAAGTGCTGTGGGGGTCACCCACCCTTAAAATTCTTACAGATACAGATATTACCTGGCCCAATTCTTCTGGTGACTTTATTTATCCGTATATACATTCTTTTAACTCTATTATTTATCAAATACATAAGTATCTTTATATTCCAATTTTTTTCTATTGGTAACGTAAAAACATATCGATGCTAAAAAAATATGAAGCATATCGGTAAATCATTTCAGCAGAATCCGATCGGAAAAATCTCTAATCAATTTTAAATTCAAGCCGTCGGCATAGAGCACGTATACTTAATCCCATGAAAACATATGAATGGTGAAAAGACCATGGAACGTATAAGCAGTGGCGTGGTAGGTATATTTATTTATTTATAAAAAAATAATTATACAGGACTTCGTATAGTACCAAAAACTTGGGATATGACAGAGAGACGAAAAATAATTATAGTACTTCAAATAAAACTTTTTTCTCACGACCTGCATTAATGAGCTATAGGGCTCTAAAGCTAGAATTCGAAAATGGTTCTTCATTTATAATTATCTAATAGTTGATTGGAAATTAGAAACATTTTTAGCGTAACCGTAACCGTAACACCGTAACACCATAATCGTTCACTTTTTGTTCTCCTAAACAAGTCTACACCAAACTTATGAAACCAGGTACGGCTCAATGGTTGAGGCGGCAGTTTTTTGTAAAATATCTTTTTTTCTACTATAAATGCAACAATCTTGAAGAGAAAAATTGCTCTTGTGACATTTAGATAAAATTAACAGCAGTAAAATGCTGTTTTACCTACTTTCGCGCATTATATAATGAGAGACCAACGATGTTACGGTAGAGGACACTTGCTCCACACCTTTGCATAACGCAACACGTAAGATAGCATACAGGATATATCGAAACTATCTTCGAGAAAATTCGTTAGTCATGGTTAATAGGTATATCAATGGTCAGATGATCATTGAAAACATTCATTCAATTTAAAAACTTTAATCTTGAGTTAATGTTGTATCATTGATACTTCTACCAATGCCTGTTGATACAAAATTCAGTAACTTAAAATTCTGTCATTTTCGCACAAGGACTAACCACGGTTATTTTTTCAATATCCCTGTTACATTATGGGAGGGTGAAATTAGCTACCCTTACTTTATTTCATATCAAAACTTTTGTTCGAGATGAAGTTTTATGAAATAAAGTTTAACTTGAAATTCTTGTTTTATTTAAATTTTTTTTTTAATCCTAAATTTTTTTCTTGAAACCCATAGCTGCAGTGAAAAAAATAAACACCATAATTCATAAATGTTTTAATAAATTGAGTGGAAAACAGTAAATATATGAAATGTAACACGATTCATAATAAATGCCGAAATTAGGAAAAATATTAAAAACTCAACTTAGTCACCTCCTTTTAAGGGTGATATCTCGGAAGAGAGTGTGATGAGGAAATTTTTGTTATAAGAAAGACCCATCTTAATTTCATACGAGCAATCACCTCCTGAATTTTGTCGCATGAATTTAGAAACACCCTGTACATATTAAGATATAATTATTCAGTACTCGTATAGTCTCTGCTAACTTACCTTCCTCACAAAAGTTAGGTAGCAATGGGCCATTGTTATTACGTTGTTGTTCAAAATAATTAATTAATGAAGACTGGCATATCGTCGGCTTACTATGAAAAATGCATAAGTATATACCTAAGTCCATTTATGTTCACAATTGAAGTTTCAAAAATGCATAAGTCCGTTACCACCCTCTAATTGAAAAAAAAAAAAATAAAAAAATACTGAAATTGAAGTTATCAACATTATCTTAAGTTCAAGTTCTCCGATTGAAAAAAATGTGTATTTTGTTTGAAGTTCAATCTCAAATGCAGTTTTTTTTATCCCTCCTGTAAACTTATTTATTTTGGACTTATGCATTTTTCACAGAAAGCCGACGATATGAGACCATTTTTACATTAATTTAATAAAAAACAATAATCGAGTGAAATAAAGTGAGTACGCCGGAGGAAACTACAAAAGTGGCAAAAATCAGCTGAAAAATGCAAAAATTTTATCTGATGAACTACTTTTGAAGGCAGCAATGGTGTGCCAACATATAAAATTTTATCAACAGTAAAAACACAAGAGCTTTTTTTTATCGGATAAATTTCTCTTCGCAACGAAACAGTTTTGCCAATCATTAATGTCAGTTTTTCGAGCAAATTTAGTGATTGGCAAAAATTTAAGTTAAAGAGAAATTTATCCGATAAAAGAAAAGCTCGAGTGTTTTTTGGCAAGATAAATTAACGACAGAATATATGGATGAACAACAAAAATAATTATCTTTATTAACTTGCGACTCATTGTCATTGTGTAAAAGTGACGTCCGCTTACTAGATATTGAGGAAGAGGAGTTTTTATCGCGATAAAAAAGGATGCACCTTTTTTATCGATGTCAAAGTGACAATATTATTTCCAGGTACATGACATTTTAACATTGGAGTTAATTTATCAACAGTAAAAACACAAGAACTTTTTTTTTATCGGATAAATTTCTCTTTGCAACGGAACAGTTTTGCCAATCACTAATTTTACGAGAAAAACTGACATGATAAAATCGCGACACCGAAGGTGGAGCGATTTTATCTAATGTCAGTTTTTCGAGCAAATTTAGTGATTGGCAAAACTTTGAGTTAAAGAGAAATTTATCTGATAAAAGAAAACCTCGAGTGTTTCTGGCAAGATAAATTAACGACAGAATGACAGTTTTTGCAGTTTTGCCAACACTTAATTGGTGTGAAATTATAAGTAACCAAACTTGCGACTCATTGTCATTGTGTAAAAGTGACGTCCGCTTACTAGATATTGAGGAAGAGAAGTTTTTATCCGATAAAAAAGCATGCACCTTTTTTATCGATGTCAAAGTGACAATAGCATTTACAGATATATGACATTTTAACATTGGAGTTAATTTATCAGTATTAAACTCAGACTGTCGTTAGTTTGAATTTGATATTTAATCATCCAACGTTTTAAATCAACCACATAATGTTTCTTTAAATATATATTTTTCTATTTTCGTCACTAAAACCGTATCTGAAACACGGGTTTGACATACGCCAAACGTCACTTTAAACACTAGTGTTTAAAGTGCGAAAAGTCACATCTCGTTAATCTTATGTTTAAACGTCACTCATCAAGTTCATCTTTTGTAATTTATATTAAATTTTTCGTGATAATTTTGTTTTTCTGTGTCATTTAATTTTTCAATGAAACGTCAGTCATTGTATGGCATATTGTGAATATAATTAAAATAAAATAATATAACTATGTTTTTTTCCTGAGGATGTAGAAAAAGTATAGTAAGCACTCGCTTCACAAGGCACTCGTTCTGCTTCGCTCCAGAAAACTCGTGACTGAAGTAACATTTTTGACACTTGGTACTTAATATATTATTATACTTTTTAATAACATGCGACAAGTTGAAAGTTTTTTCTACTTTGATTATCAATGTTAGTAGTTTATGAATGATTTTCGGGATGAAATACCCCGTTAGTGGTTTCGAAGATATGTCCCTGTGCATTCAACCAACCGGGAAAGGACCGAACACAAAAGTAATCCTTCTGAGCTTCCGAAATCTATTGATGGGAGATATGAATTGGGAATAAAAAATATTGCAACCGGGTATTACCGTATATGAAATGGATGGTTTTGTTCGGTTTTTCATTTTGATATATCTAGTGAAGCTTCGATGATTTCTTTTCGTTTATGTGAATTTTATTTTGGGATAAAGAATTTTTTTACCTAAATCGGAAAATAATAAATGATCCCCATCTCGAGAATAATTATTTTTTTATCTTTAACTTATGGCTTCGGTCGATTTTTCTAGATAATATTTTTTCTTAATATAGCTATAGTAAGAGAAACTTCGTGATTTTCACATATTTTTCAATATCATTTCAATCCTTTTATTCAATCAATGGAGTAAAAAATTTTTTTTTCATTATACAGAAAGTTTATTTGAAAATTCTGGGATCGCCTTAAACACTTTTGCAAATTGTTGTTGATTGATCAATAATACAAGTTTGGTTAAGGGGCATCTACCAAATTCGACCTTGCACAATTATGCTTTGTATATTTTTTTGTTTCCCTACGTCCTCACGTTTAAGTTCACATAACGAAAATTTTATTAGAAATATCAAAGCTCCGCAACATGTAGGTAGCCAAGCGGTCCAAGCGGATTTTGGTTCACGTACTACTCAATAAGCTTCGTCAGTACTGAACTGGGAGACCGCCGAGACCGGCTAGCGTTGTATCAACAATGGGACGGCACGCGACTACCGAACCAGAGAGACAATGTCAGTCATAGAAGGATAGAAAAGCGAGAGATGGATTTTTATCCGATATTTTAGTAGTAGCAACCGAATTTCAATAAGGAATTGTACGGTCATAAGTAATTTGAGGATTCTGAGATTTTTATATAGTATTCATAAAGCTTCAAATTAGACTTCTTATCAATTAGTTTTTCCATTTAATCCATATTTAATTCTTTACAAGGGCTCAAACTTTGCTTAATATGTGTAATTACCCCATGATTCGTATAATTCAATATAATTTAAGTGGCTGCCATTATTTTCGAGTTATTTAACCTACAATTTACCTCCTTGACTGGATTATTTGGGAATATCAATTAGAAAAATCATTTCCCTGGGTGAAATGTCATCCTGAATTGATTGCTAGAATTGTTAGAACTCCTAGGTCATGCCTGTTATAGTCTAACATTTGTTTGGAGACATTCTTCGAAGGATATAGAAGCCTTTGAATGAACCAATTCTGGTAAATTATGCCAGAAGTCTAAAGCTTTTTTGCTGTCCAGGTATTTAGTGTTTGTTCGGTAAAACTTATTGCGATACCAATACTAGGTTCTGGTCCGATAGAAACACATGCGGCACACTCCCTTGCAAGAGAGTCTGCCTTTTCGTTTCCATCCATGCCAGAATGCCCAGGGATCTAGACCTCAATACTTTATTGAGTTCTCCTGTTAAGGAGATTTTTTTTTGGCAGTCTAAAACCAATTTCGACGTTACACGGTGAGAGCTTAGTGCTTTCAAAGCTGCTTAGCTTCCCGAGAAAATTTGTTCTGTGTATGAGATTGGCTTTCTCCGATCTCTCCACACATGAAACAATGGCATAAATTTCCGCCTGAAATACGGTTGCATAGGATCCTAGTGAGGTTGAAATTTCTTTTTCCTACGATCACTACCCAAAGTAGACTTTTGCACACTCAAATCTAACCGCAAAGTTGATGTTTTCCGCGATCTGTCATAATTGACATTATTTACGCTCTAGAGCGTACAATAAACTGAAGAAAGGTAGTAAATAATAGATATATTAAAACAAAATGTAGAGCAGTCCGAATATTTTAGTTGAAATATTGATATTCGAAGATATTTCGAACGAAATTAATAAATATTCCTATATAATTTGACTGACATCTACAATTTATACAAGTTACTGGATTTACAACGCTGCAGGTTACGCTACCAACAAATAGATGGAGGTGTATATTTTATATGTTTAATTTTATTGAAATTATAAAATAATTTAAACCTCGTACATTGATATTATTTTGATTCAATACTACAGTGAAGGATTTATTTCTTAGTTCAAGATAAAAATTAATATTTACAACTTATTACAAATATAACGTTGTTAAGATTGACAATTTTCTTGATCGTTTTTGCAGATTCCTATTTTCATAGTATTGATTTATACGGACAAGTTTACGTAGTAGAACTATAACAGTCAGAAGGTAGGCAATGCATTATACACCTAGATGCAACAGTGATTGCATATTTAAGTACCTACCTACTATTTTGTGAAAATAGTAGACTATGGAATTAATGAAACGTCATTATTTCATTTTTAGTTTATAAAAAAGTTGTCTGTTTATAAATAGCTATTTGAAAAATGGATAGTGACAGTGAATTTTCAAGCACACCTCCAGATATAGCAGATTTTGCTAAAAATATTACTCTTAATCTTCTGCCAACTAAATCCAGAGGTAAATTCGAAAAACAATACAATATTTTCATGGATTGGTGCCGCTCAAAGAAAATTGAAAAATATTCGGAGAATGTATTGCTGACTTATTTTGGCGAAAAATCCAAAACTCTAAAATCTTCAACCTGGTGGTCACAATATTCGATGCTTCGAAGCACTTTGCAAGTAAAAAATGATATTAACATTAGTAAATACACTAAACTGATTGCATTTTTGAAGTTAGAAGCAGTGGGTTATGAAGCAAAGAAGTCACAAACATTCTCAATAAATAAAAATAATAAGTAATTGTTACATGTTTTCAACATCACATTCTAATAAAGTGTACTTTTCATGTTTTTTTTAATTATTTGTTTAAAAATAAGGTGATCGTAGAAAAAATCTTGTGTGCAATTCGAGCAGAAAGTGCGTTGCCGCTTTCGGCAGATTATCACTTTCCGCTCTTAATACACAAATAGCTATTCTAGGTCTGCGACTGTATACACCTGCACCAGAGCCTGAGGTTGTTTTTGAGCCGTCTGTGTACCAACAGTTGTCTACTCCTAATGGTTCATCCTTACGGAGGACCCATTCATCTCTATTTGGAATTAGGACGGCCCAAACAGTACATTTAATTGTAAATTAAATATTTCTGTAATTTTTAAATACAACAATTGAGAATATTTTATTTTTGAGTTCGATAAAATCGTTGATGTATAACGTCAAAGTTTTCGTATCCAAACTTGAACCGCGGCAGATTAAAAAGGAATCTCGGGATAAGCTAGGATTAAATTCGTTATTCTTTCTCGGTTACGAGCTTTCGGATCTTAGTTGGGCTAATATGAAAAATGGTTGTGTAGAAACAAGTTAATTTTGTTATTTTTAAAGATTTCTTCTCCCCAGAAAAGAATTTACGTGTATATATGAATTAAGATTAAAAGTTACCTCGCTGTAGAAAATATTGAGATAAGTTATGTTTGATAGGACATAGTAAGTTGGAAAAACATAATTATTTTGTACCTTGTGAAGTTTGTAAATTATTTATCTAATAATAGAGGTGTAGGTACATCTACTGAAAAATTCAGCAGAGCACTTTTAAAGGAACAATATATTAGCAAAAAAATTCAACAATATCACAATGTAGAGAGAGAGCCAGACGGTAAATATACCTAAAATGAGGGGGAAAGACTGCTAGGAACTCATTTTCCTGGGAATACCCCAAATAGGGGAGATAATTCTCTCGAAGGTCATAACAGGACTTCGAGAGAAAGTACTTGAAATGCTAAGCACATTTGTAGTAACTATATGTGAAAATTGCCTTTTCTTCTTTCAAGGCACCGGAAGCAGATGAGATTTCCCAGCATTGCCACAGCAAGAACAAGATGAAATTCTACAACTTTTGCATTTATTGTGTCGGCCCTTACTTTGTAAAATCGACTCATAATATTACTTTATTAACTGATACTAACTATTTCTAAAGAATTCCACATTAGTGTGAAAATATATATGAAAATTCTGGATTTTTACGATAAAAAGACAAGTCATTTTTAGTTACTTTCCTGCTTATCAGAATAAATAATAATTTTACAACCGTAAATACAATAATTTATCCTCAACAACCAGGGCAATTCACAGCTAACGGGTTGGCAAAACTTCAAGACGTTGTCAGATCAACTGGTAAAATTTCCCAATTTGTTTTGACGTTTATTGACATTCGATCATCGTCTAATATTTACAAGTTTTTTTTTTGGCGATAACTTGAATATTTTCATAACTAAGTATTTAGGCAAATCTACAGTGTGTAATTAATAAAATGCCGAAGCAGCTGAACAGTTAATGTCAAGAGATGGTGACAACTTTTGTTAAGCTATTTTGAACGAGAATGCTGAAATGGTGGCCCGCTTCTCCCGCTTACTTCTGTAAGAGACGTAACCAATAGTATTCGCTATTTGTATTCATTATTATTAAGAACTGTCAATCTAACATCAGATTGAATTTTCCAGTTTTCGTTACGAAAAGAAAAAACTACAGCTTGACAACATTACAATATTTTGTTTTGCAGCGTCATCGTATTTTTATCGTAAATAAACTATATTTTAATAATAATTTCTATATTTGAAATATCATCGTCAGGAATAACAGAAGTTATATTATTTGATGTGATGCCTACTGGTGATTGTGATTGCCCACTTTAAAAGCTGGAAAAGGGACACAACATTCCCCAAATCTTTCAAACCAATAAGTCTAACATCGTTTGTGCTCAAAACGTTGGAAAAAGCTGTTGACAACTACATTAGAACGGAAATCTTAGAAAGACTACCTCTTCACCCGTATCAGCATATTTACCAGGCATGCAGATATAAGGAGACTGCGCCGGTTCAACTCACAGAGGATATTTGAGGTGTTCTAGACATACAAAAAATTGTAATATGTGCATTTTGAACATTAAAGGAGCTACATGAGGCTGACAATAGAGCATTAAATAGAAAAGGTGTATATAGACAGCACAACATCCAAGTGAATGTCGGAGCTGGTAGCAGAGTCGAGGACGAGCAAAGAATGTGGAGTCTGACGGTTGACGAGCTCCTATTTGGTTTGACGAATCTTGGAATATCCTGCCTAGGATATTCCGACGATATTGTCATAACAACCAGGGGGAAATTCGAAAACACCCTTTGTGATATTGTACAAAAGGGTCTGAACTATACAAATAGCTGGTGTAGGCAAGTGAGACTAAGCATCAACCCCACTGAAACCATCTTAATAGCCTTCACTGAGAAAAGAAAAACTATTAAATTTGATGGTAACAACACCAAAATACATGAAATAAGCCTTTTTCACATTTTCAGAAGATGGTCTGGCTTGTGACATCACCATAAATTCTCCACAAATATAACAAAACTTGTCAGGAGAAATTCTGCAGCTGCGGCGCGTAAAACTAGCCATTTTTGTCATTAAATCGCACTGTCGACATTCCTTGTAAGTGAAATTTAACAATAACATGTACGTAATGAGATCTCATAACATACACGTGCGTTAAGATGAGAAAACTCGTGAAATTTACGAAAACCTTTTCACTTCTATAATGGGTTACTTACAACTCTTGTTACGTGATATACTATTCTTGGCTACACAGAACGTTAATAGTCAAATAATGTGAACTAATTAAGAGAATAAATAACCTATCCTATGAATTTTTTTTACATGAGTACAGGCCAATTTAATTACTCATCATAAAATTTACTACCTGCCAAAAAAAGGATCTATGGAATGTATGAAAAGTACGTATCATTATGTGGAAGGTATTGGCATTATAAAAATGATTGTTTGAACTGTGTATAGTGTATTTTTATCATATTGATAGCTGAAGAGCTCATTATAAATTCAAAAACTTGTCTGAAACACTTCACGGTGATTCAAAGAATTGAGCAGAATTGTAAGTGCTTCTTCGTGTAAATAAGTGTTTAGTAAACAATTTTAGCTAGATTCTTCCTGTATAGTGAACCGCAGGTAGCGAGGACAATTAATAGAACCCTAATACTATTACCCTTCAAATATATGCAGAAGTGATAAATTTGCCGTGACAGTGCAGTGGAGTTGGGTAATAATAAGATCCTAGATTATTCAATTTAATGAGCTCCACATAATAAGAATGATTTGTATCCATAAAAAGGGTTGATTTTTTCAAAACTTGCAGATGATGTACCTGATAAAAGTTCCACGACGAATTTCCAACTCCAACAATAATTATTATAGATTCAACGGTTTCATCCATGATATTGTCCACAGTTGCCACATCTGTTCTTCTTTATGCGTGTGATTCACAGCTTTTTTCTAGTTATCTGCAGACTATTTTGACAGAGAGTTTTGCAGTAATTGATGTAGGTCTTCCAATTTATAAGCTTTATTGTTTTGTGCTACGTCACCCTTTGGCATTTAGGTACTTGCGCCAATATAAGTTCAATAGCATTTAGTTCGCAGCGGTATGGTTGTAGTAAGTTTTTCTATGCTCTAACGCCATTTCATCAATTTCATATTGTTTGGATATCGATTTGTTCAGTCTTACAATTCGTAATAATTCTTCTTTTACTGAATGCTATATGATGTTGTGGTTATCCTAAGATTTTCTCAGCATTTTTCCAAGCAGTAAGTTGTTGGCAATTTCTCCACAAGTCTTGAAGTATTATCTAGAACAATTACAGCATGTTCTGGAATTAAATCCAACATCTGCATAAAAGACTTTTTTAAAAAGTCAGCAATCACTTCTTCGTGGTAATCTTCAGTTGATTGGACACAAAACTTAATAATCCACCATGTATAAAACCGTTTTCATTTCCGATATGGAATATAATAAATCTACGTCCTTTTCCGATGGGAGTATTATTTAACACTGTTGAGACACCTTCGATGAACGCTTGGCGAGAGCTCTTCTCTGACTTATCTACCCATACATTAGATACAGTATGTCCTTCATTTAGTCCAGTCTCCTCAAAATAATAAATATTCCTTCCTTCCTCCCGGTACCTTTTAATGACTCTTTGAATCCCTTCTCCAGCATACAATGTCTGCTCTATAAATTAACAGTGACTATGCTCCTCCCAGCCTAATCTCTCCAACCAGTGTCTCGTGGAATGAGCTGACGATGCGCCGTAACAAATTTGAAAGTGGGAATCCACCAAAGCTAATCGTGCGGTAGACGTTATGTATGTTTGTATGTTAGCATGTATTTTGGGGTGACATTCACTGAGACCTAAAAGATCTATTGTGCCCCCTTACTTCTACTCAGTTTCTGAGGAGAGTCTCAGAAACTAGTAGTTCCTTTAGTCCCATTTCCGGGAGGAATTTTAGGATGTCTGCAGGCTTCAACTTAGGCAAATGTTCC
>CAJUYG010000187.1:194575-265296 GCA_910591675.1 Galerucella calmariensis
TAGGAAGTATAGGCTTGGTTGATTGGGGGTTGTACCTGACGGTCGGAAGGGGTTAAGGGTAGTGATCAGTGATCGAATTTTGACGTATCTCGGCATTTTTTATAAATATGTAAAGTAAGCGAATTAATGAGTGTATTCCGATTGGCTTCCACACACTGTATATTACCTAATGTTATAAATGTTGCTGTAAATATTGTAAATTTATGTTATTTTAATTACGCAATCTACAGGGATCTTGTTTAATAAATATATTGGCATCAATTCAACAAAGCGTGAAATGGGGTTAACTTCGAAACTAATGAAAATTACTAAACATCAATTCGTTGAAGAGGAAATTGAGCTGTTAACATTTTCCTCCAAAGTCGAGTCGATGTAAAGTTTTACTCTTAATTATTTCTTGGAGATCAAGCGATCTTTCAATTAAAAACCAATTATTACGTTGAGTTTCAAGAAGTCGAACAAAATTACTTTTCTTCATTATCTAGCCAGTTACCCGGCAAGGGATTTTTCGACAGAGCAAAAAGTTATTAAAACTAATAAATATTGATGTGATTTTCATTTGTCGGCGCCGGAAAAAAACAGATCTTTGAAGTTACTGATACACTTTCCAAATTATTTGACAGTACAAAGTTTTTCATGCAAATAAATTAAATATGACAAGTACAGGTTGTACAACTGCGAAAGAATAACAAAGTTTAAGTAATCTCCAGGTTTTGTTCCACCTTTTCTTTCTAACGGGATCACAAAACCTATCTAGCTCCTCGTGCACGGTACTGCTCGCAATTCTGCTTGAACTGCTACTGCGTGTCTAAATTGTTCAAGAATATCGTTGGAAAAAAGATTTTGTAGTTTTGTAGTTTCCTACACCATATATATTTTGGAGGATTTTCAGAATTTAATACTTCCTGAAGTATTTTTAGTTATCTGCCAACATTTCCTTTATCAAAGCTGTGATTAAACCGAAATATTTAATTAAAAACTGCATCTCTGGTCTGGTGGCCAAAGATTAGACAAACCTTTGCGATGCTTAAACTAAGCAAGGGCCAAAGACTTGCATGTATTGGCATTACAGGGGCAATGAGGACTACTCCTACAGCGGCGTAAGAGACAATGCTACATTTTGTCATAATGAGCGAAGCAAGTGCAGCTTTAACCCGCCTGGAAAAAGAGATTTTCATCAAAGATCGAAAGGAACTTGAGAAAGAGAACGCACCACCACTCAGTAGAGCAAATGAACTGATCTGGTACACAGACGGATCAAGGAACTAGCTAGGCACCGGAGCGGGCATATATAGCAAGTCGAGCAAATATGAAGGAATCGTCTCGCTTGATAAATACGCCTCAGCATTTCAAGCACAGGGCTATGCAATACTTGCATGTGCAAGGGCAAATAGCATGAGAGCCTACAACAGGCAGATCAGGATCTACAGTGACAGTCAAGCCGCCCTTCAAGCACTTCAGAGCTCTAGGGTAACATCTAGGCTGGTATGGGGATGCGGCGAAGAACTTAGAAGATTGGCGACTCGGAACAGTGTAACAATGGAGTGGGTCCCAGGTCACAAAGGAATTGCTGGCAATGGAAAAGCTGACGAACTGGCAAGAGCAGGACCGTCAACCCTGATGAACGGACCCGCACCAACTGTGGGCATTTCCAGATACTCCACCAGGTCATTGTTAAAAGGGTGGGTAAAAGAACAACACAATAAACATTGGAAGAATACGCCCGAGCAAACACATGGGAAGGAATTCATAAAAGAACCATCAGAAAAAGTAGTGAAAGAACTGCTCTCAATGAGCAGGAACAAACTACGCACCATAACGGGGCTCCTAAGGGACACTTTCCCACAAAAAAGCACCTGAACAAAATAGAGCTGTATAACGGAGACCTAACATGCAGAAGATGCAAAAAGGACAACGAAACATCTCTACATATATGATGCAACTGTGAGACGCTGGACCACAGGAGGCAGAAACTGTATGATAGACCCCAAATGACTCCAGAAGACTTCTAGAACCAAGCAGCAAAGAACATGTATGAGCTGATACAGGGAACGGATTGGCTGAATAGGCTGTAGTCAGAGAACTAGGAGGATCCACAATAAGCCCAGGAGGCTGAGGTGGTGCCGGCGGAGGGAAAGAAAACTAAAGTCCACATAAAACAGCACAGCACATTAATATACAAGGTGTTGTTTTCATGCGATGTGCCTGAATCAGAGCAAAACTGCACTGAGAGTTTCAACAGTTATCCTAGCCGGATACTGTCGGCTGTATGAGCACCAGTAAAAGCTCAAAATAGCGGCGGAAGAAGAATGTAGATCTTGTTGTATGGAAGAGGAACACTTACCTAAGCTAAAGCCTCATAAAATACCTTCGGTTGATAGGTTTGAAGAAACTCTGTGGTCTTTGAGACTTTACAAAGGAACCTAATATAAGTAAGGGGGTATAATAGATTTTTTAGTTTTCAATGAATATAAATATGAAGATGAAACAAATCAATATCTACACGTTTCAACCTACATAAATTGTTTTGAATTAAATAAACTTTTATTTTACATTACATTTTGTGTTACCTGAGAAAATTTTTTGTTATATGGTTGTCGGTGATGGGTACCAAATGCAGTCCGGTTCGAAATTGATTGTACATATTGTGAGTCATCAATAACATCCAACAAAATGTGCATAATCGAGCGTATTGTAGAGCGAACGCAAGGGCTATACATAATTCAGAATCCTGAAACAAAAAGAAATAAAATTGATGATTCTATTTCGTTTAAAAAAACATTGGATTCGGAATAAAATATGCAGTACATTATAATATAAAACTCCATGTTACAGGATAGAGGGTGGAATTCGATTATTTAAAGGGGGAACAAAATATAGACATCGCAGAATAATAATTATTGTAACGCTTTATAAGTTTTGAAAAATATTTTTCAAATTAGTGACCGTTCAACTAAGAAGCAACAACTACTTCCCGGGATATAGGCCCCGACGGCTATTGAATTACACTTCAAAGTCAACACCAACCATTCTGGTTCGCGATTAGAAGGGACAACAAAACTTACCGGCTTCGGCCTCATCAGTACGAGGTATATGTTATTCGTCCGCGAGCTCAAAGAGCCTAATCACGGACTGAAGAAGACACTGAAATCACAATCAATACATGCCTTCCAGTAACGGAAGTGTAAAAGTTGTGACAGTAGCAACATCTTCACCTCCAACGCAAACCAGAACTCGAAAAATCTGACATACACATAAACAAAGAGATTGCATTATTGAGATGTTGAATTTAAAAACCACAAAGTTACATATAGTACAGGGAATGAAGCTCAAAAAAGGTAAAACCTCGCAATTTTTTCGTCCAGCATGGATTGACTTGAAATTTTAACAGGAGGTAGGTGATAGCCGAAGGTTCAAAATCTATATCGAACCGAAGGGCGCTTAACGGTTTTTAGGGGTGAAAACTACCCTTATTTGTCAAAAATCATAAAATAACATTTTAAACCTGAAAATGGGTAAGATTTGGTTTGGATAAGTTGAATAATGATTGTTTTGAGCTTTGGAATACGATTTCATCATATTTCAACCATTAAAAAGCAGCCCCTGTTACAGCTTAGTGTAAAAAAATCACGAATCCTTAAAAAATGATTTCGCCTCTGATTGATTTGCATAAAAATTTGGGATTAGGCTCAACTCACCCTCTGCTTCATATATCATGTCATGCCGACGAACCCTGATTGTTTCTTGGGGGTGAAAACTACCCCTAAATGTCAAAAATTAAAAAATAGCATTATAAATCTTAAGATAGGTGAAAATTGGTTTAAATTAGTAAAATGATGAATTTGTTACATTTCAAAATACAATTTTATACTTTTTCAACCCTTAAAAATCAACTGTTATTAGTGTTATAGGTAAAAAAAATTTTTTTGCCAAGAGAAAAATAATTAATGCTAATAGGGATTTGCTCAATAATTCTGTTGTAAAAAAAATGTGTCACGTGCATTAAGTAACTTTTCAACCTTTAAAAACCACCCTTCACAACACGAAACATGTCGTATACATAACGCCCCACTGCCGAATAAACCGGCTTTGTACATAATTATGCTTCCAAATACTATTGTAACGTTTATTCTAATTTATATTTACAATTAATTTATATTTACAGATTTATATTCAAATACAGTCCTTATTTAATAATTTATATAATACACTAAACACACACTAACTATAATTTATATGAGTCACTTAATAAACACTTTATCGAGGCGCGATTACTTTCTTTCAGTATCAACACTAAATGACTAACTAACTCCGCTGCGATGCTCGTCGCCTATTTATACTCGCACGTATTGTAGTTCTAGAAAACTCTCCAAGTTCTGGTGGATGCGCTGGGTTTTTCTAGATGTTACGTATTCCATATTATTCTCGAAAATAAGGCGAAGGAGCCATAGTCGTATCATATGGGAATTTCACTGGGGGCACTAATTGAGCACATTAATGCAGCAGCTCGCGTAGCACTATACTATTGGAATTTTTCGAAAAAAAATTTGATTGGTTTTTTTAACGTATTTCCTCCATTTTTGATGATAAAAAGTTTATTCAAAAACGATTTTGTAGGGTTTTTCAAGAACTACAGGGATCTGTGAGTTAAATCTCTTTAGACCCTTTCGTTTTTAAATGGGGTGAGTTTAAAGGGTTAAAAAAAGGTGGTGCTCGTGCGTAAATAGACGTTTTAAACGGCTATACCTCGTCAAATATTAACTGTACAAAAAATCTACTTACAGGAAAATTTTTGTCATAAAAAAAGCTACAATTTTGTTATTTAACTTTGCTTGTACCTCTAATATTTTCGGAGTTATTTTGATAGAAAGGGTAAAAAATACAAAATTATGAAAAATAACTTTTTACTTTAAGCCATAATTTTTCGAAAACTATGAATTTTAAATTGGTTACACTTCTTGGACATATTAACCATACATGTACAAAGAGAATTGCACAAGGGTAAAGATCAATTTTAATTAGGGGGGTAGTTAGGGGGTAGTTAGGGGGTTGTGTGTGTGTGTGTGAGGTTGTGATATTGACTGCGGATCCTTGCGGTTCCATTAGCCTAACCAATTGGTTAGGGGGTTGTTTTCACCGATTTTTTTGTATAAAAAATTCAAGACTGACATTATTTTTGTCATAATTCACTCAATTTTGATGCTACAGACCTTTTTTTTTTAAAGCAAGGTCTAATTATGCTCTTTGAAAAAGATTTAATGAGTTTTCTACGGAAAATGCATCATTTTTCCGGTATTTGACTTTGAATCTATCACGTTTTGCATTTGGGAAAAAAAGCTAATCATTGATGGGCCATATCTCGGTTCCTATTGGTTTTAGAAAAATTATAAAAAAAGGTTTTTGCTTGTTTATTAAAAGCTACAATTTTGCTCTCTACAGTTTATTTGATAAAATGCACAATTTTCGAATTATCCGCGAAAAACATATCAAAAACGTCGATTTTTTCCTCTAAAAAGCGTTACTTAGAGAATTAGAGATTTTACAAAAAAAATGTATGGAACATTTTTTGCTAAGAATCACTTTTTCAATCGATTCCTGTGGTTAAAATGTAATAAAAAAATTTTACCCCCGAGATGGGGTGACAACCACCCCCAAGGCTTTAGCGCCCTTCGGTTTGATATAGATTTTGATCCTTGGGCTATCACCTACCTTCTGTTAAAATTTCAAGTCAATCCATGCTGGACGAAAAAATTGCCAGGTGAAATGCTTCATTCCCTGTACTAATATTTGAAAAATCGTCATTGCTGTACATGTATAAGACTTTTTTTTCCTTTTGCTTCAAATTGAATTGAAACTAGAAATCAGAATTCAAGTTTGAATTAGTGAAATTAGTTTTCGCGTATAAGACATATTCATAAATATACAGAGCATTTCAATGAAAATATCCTAAATAATTTTGAAGGCGTCACTTTTCACTTATGTTTTATTCATTTTTATAATCCTCTTGTAGAAAAGAATCCAAAAATGTGATATAGTGTTCCATTAAAAAAATTGGGAGGGTATGACCATAAGGGGGTGGTGGTTAGTATAAGCAGAAAAACCCCTCCCCTATACACTGTGTTGTTTATAAGATGCGACAAAGGGATTCCTGTACAAAACTGCCCAACGCTTTTTTACCAAATAGCGTTCATAAAAAATAATAGCAGATTTGGAAAGGTCGTTGAAAAATAAGTTCAAATGCACTTTTAATTTTCTTCAATTCGTTCTGGTTCAATGAAAAATGGATTGTTATGTTTGAAAAAGTCGTACTCTATTTTCATACCACTTTCGAATACTTTCAACCGCTCAGGAGATAGCCAGACGGGTAGAAGCACGGGAAATTTGAAAGTTAAACGTGAAGTATCGCGGTTCGATTCCCCGCTGTGGTGTTTTCAGTCTTCGAAAGTGTTATGAAAATAGTGTACTACTTTTTTAAACATAACCAGAGCGAATTTGAGAAAATTAAAAGTGCATTTGAACATATTTTTCAACGAGCTTCTTATAAATAACACAGTGTATATGATTTTTGACGTGCTTTTTCATTTCTTCATAAAAATGACCTTCAGAATCATGTGGGGTGGATAGTTTCCATTGAAATGCTCTGTATATTGACACACTTTGTCTATCTAAGCTTCCAAATGAACGAAAATTGTTCCAATTTTGTCGCGTTATATAAAATTCGAACAGAAACGTTATAGAAAATATGATTTTCATCAGCGTATTTCCAATAATAATAATCGACTGAAACGTTCTATATTTAGTAAGTGAAAAAGAAAAATGCCGCATCGGGAAATTAATTTATAAAATGATATCTTCCATCTGACAACTGCAGTTGAATCCGAAAGTTATGTACAGAGGAACTTTTCATTATTATTTTCTTTTTTTTTCTGACAATACGGATATTTTCTTCTTCTTTCAGTGTCAGCGGGATCAAAGCTTTTAGAAATACACAAGGACTATCGTTGCAAATAACATAAAAAGAAAGAGAGGAATTAATATTGCCCGTTTCTAGAGAACAAACAAAAAGATGTGAAATACAAAAAGGCACGTTTTTAATACTTGTTCTTACAATAAAGCTCTACAACGAGCTCGATGGTCCGGAAACCGCAGCATCTTTAGAATTTAAATCGCAAAAATAATTAATCTCCTGTCTCCTGTTGTATACAACACTAAATCTTACCTTTTGAGAAACACTGACATAAAATGCAACTTCATCAATTGCTCAGCAAACGAATTTGAAGTTTTTTTAATAAATTTTTTGCGCGATCGATCTTTTTTGTTTATTTACATCATCGGTTGTCAAGACGGTAAGTTGTGTTTACTGGTTTCTAAGTCTAACACGTCGGTAAGCGATTTACTTTACGTTCAGACGTCGGTAAGTAAATTACTTACCGACGTCTTAGCCCTACATACATTCAAGTGGTCCTAAATAATATATTACTTCATTCATTACACAAGAGGAACAAAGTTTATTTATATTTTTTTAATGAACAGAACCGAACAGAACAATATAAAAAGGAATAAATAGCATAAAACAATTTCACCAAAATGCAAATTATATTTTAAACTGATCGAGAAATATAAATGTTACTTTTAACATTTCGTTCATTTCGAGGAAATTTAAATTATATTATTCGAGATTTAATACGATCGCGCAAAAAATGGTACAAGCATCTCGAACGTTAGGGATAATACCGGTCTCCAGCAAAATTGCTGTCGACCGGTAAACAACCCTCATTGTTCTCAATACTTAATATACTATTTTGCGCGATTGATCTTTTTTTGTTCATTTACAGCATCGGTTGTCAGGACGGTAGGTTGTGTTTACTGGTTTCTAAGTCTAACACGTCGGTTACTTACTTACTTACCGACGTCTTAGACCTACATACATTTAAGTGGTCCTAAATAATATATTACTTCATTTATTACACAAAAAGAACAAAAAAATAAGATTTTTTTTTTTTTTAATAACAGAATCGAACAGAACAATATAAAAAGTAATAAATAGCATGAAAACAATTTCACCAAAATGCAAATTATATTTTAAACTAATCGAGAAGTATGAATGTCACTTTTGACATTTCGTTCATTTCGAAGAAATTTAAATTATTTTACCTACGACCCCCCCTGTAATCAGTCAATAACACACAGTCGGTATCAATGTAATGACAGCTATTACGCACTGTAAAAAAAACGCACAGCTGTAAAGTAAATCGCACGGCTTCCCTAGCAACATCTTAGCAACTGTCAATAGACGTCTCCATTTTATTCAAAATTTACTATTTGAAAAAATTAGATATGGCCACGTTTAACTGTGAAAAGCACAAAGGGCTATGTATATGTATTGATTATAATTGAAAAATGGACTTTCGATTATCAACAATATAATAATAATGATTAAACATTAGTTCTTTACTGTGCTTCTTTCATTGGTAATAGAGTAATAGAGATGGATTTTACCAAGCACCTCTAATTATGTAGCTGTTATTTCTTATGCTTCTTATGAAAAATACAAGTACAAGTAGGTCGTAGGTAAAGTATAGTACGTAACTAGTGTTGTAGAGCATTTTACGCACTCACGGAATTAGGCACTCGCCGCCTCGCGGCATCGTGCGTAACTTTTCCATTCGTGCGTAAAATGCTCCTTACCACACACGTTACGTAATATACTATTATTCGAAATTTATTTCAATACGATCGTGCAAAAAATTATATAAGCATCTCGAACGTTAAGGGTAATTACAACGTTTGCATGTAGATTCCTCTCGTGAAATTGGACAAAAAGATATAAGGATTAAGGGGTCTAGCACATTTACTTTTCGAAATACAGGGTGTTGGAATTTTGAAAACTTTTTTCGATAACTTTAAAATGGATGGATAAATTGATTTGACATTTGGCAGGTTGTTTTTAATGTAAAAGGGCATATTTTGATAGAAATAGTAGTTTATGCAACTAGTGTGAATATGATGGCCATTTCGCACGAGGACGAAGTTTGAGCACGACGCCGTAGGCGGAGTGCTCAATCGTTCAAGTGCGATATGGACTATACATACGAGTCGAACAGCATATTTTTCCTACGACCCACTTAAGAAAAAATTTAGAAAATAAAAATTTCCATAAACTTATTTAACTTCAAATTAAAAATTCAACAATTCAATTTTATGTTTCCACTAATTTTTTTGTGGTAAACGTACAGTTCTTGAATGTCCAATTTGTATAGGTAATGCTACGGTTTCCGTCTTTTTAAAAATACAATGCTGTTATAAGTAGATGTTGCCAGTCGGACTCCCTCATGAAGGGTACCGTACCATTATCTATAATAATGAATATTCTGCTGAATATTTCAAACGTCTACCTGTTGTCGTTATTAATATCAAGCAGAATAATTATTCAAAAATAGAATTAACAATTTAAAAAAAAACTTCTTCACGGGGAATCGAACCCGGGTCCACCGCGTGAGAGTCTGGTTTGCTTACTACTCGACCACCGAGGAATATACAAATTGTTTATTTATAACGCCAGATGTATTACATAATTTTTGCTTAAATGGAACTAAAGTTCCTACCGTGTGTCCCGCGACACGTTCTACCTTTTTTTAATAATGCATGGTACCTACTCCAAAAACAGAAGCTAAAACTTATATTTTATATATTTTTCACAATATTTGTTAAGCTGTTGAATTAACTTAAACAATTTATAAAGTTAGTTGAACAATTAAAACTTTGTCGAAACAAGTCATAAAAATAAACTATTATTATTTGATATTTGGTTTCACTTTTTTTCGTGTAGAACATTTTATTCACATTTTTTGAACAATTTTCTCAGTGTAACTTGATCCGTTATCTGTCAACGTCAGTTTGAAGGTCACGAAATGTTTCCCCCAAAACATCAAAGGATTTACGCCGGCTTTCGTTTTTTGTTTGGCTGGTGTATTCTGTGGTGAAATGTAAAACGATTGTCTATAGCTGCAAGCAAGACCCTGTAAGGTCAAAGCGTTGCTGCAATACATTGCAAGAAGAATTGCGAACTTTAACAATTCGCAAAAAAATCTAAGTCAATCCTAGAGCATTTTCAAACTAATTTTCGATAATACGAGAATTTTTACTCCATTGATTGGATTGAGATGCCGTACACTCCAGTTTTAGATTACACCACCACGTCGCTTTAATCTATAATTAGATAATATAATTGAAAAGGCTGTAAAATACAATTTACTATAACCGACTCTTCTTTCTCTTTATCTTCAATTCAAAGTAAAACAAGCACATTTTAATTATCCAGCTAATCCTTAACTTGAGCAGACATCTCTTGGGTTGCCCCAAAATCTATTTGAAACCGTTCGGTAACAAAAGACAGATAAGTAAATTCGTTTTATATTACAAGCATATTATGTTACTTTGTTTGTAAAGAGAAATGTCGAGAGATTAGAAAGAAAGGAGAATTTGGAAGGTCCTCGGTTGAAGGAAGGGAATAGAATGTACTTTGATCTTTACTGCCTTTGTGTATGTTTTAATTATTTTATATTTAAATTTGAACAGTCTTTACTATTTATTTGGTGAAAAGTGGGGAGAAACGTTTGACTTTGAATACAACATAAATTCGGAACGAATTTCTCTACGAAGTAAAACTCAGAGCTTGTTATCCCGTTATGGAGTCGCAATTTAATTGAATATGTTCTTAAAAGAGAGAGTTGATTTTAACTCTTCACTGCACTGATTACATTAGGCAAGAAAATGTATCAAATTTAGCTAAAATTTCTCTTATTTAATATCTTTTTAATGATATGAGGCGTTATTTATTAGGATATAAGGAAAACTTATAAAATTTCCAAGAAAACGTTAATAAAATCATTGAAAATTGAAACCACTGGTTTCCCTCACCAGGGCCCGTATTCTTAAGGGACTAGTGAGCATCTCAACATGAGATCCGCATCGTTGTTAGATTTTATGCAATTTCATTGAAGTTAATATAAAAATGTCTCTTAACAAAATATTAAGCTGGAAACGTAAATTTGTAATAAAGCAAACCAGTGAAAAAATGAAAAAAGCAATAAAAATAATGGAAGAAGTAAACTAGAACTCTGTTGTCATCCTCAGGATTACATATGCTTCTCTGTTCTGGTAGCCAAAGATCAGACAAACCTCTGCAATGCTAAAACTAAGCAAGATCCAAAGACTTGCATGCATTGGCATTACAGGTGCAATGAGGGCTATTCCTACAGCAGCACTGAAGACAATGCTAGACCTTCCTCCGCTACATTGTGTCATAGTGTGCGAAGCACGTGTAGCTCTAACCCGACTGGAAAAAGCATCAGACCATGACGTGGCACATGGAGAGGACACACAAAATAAGGCATGTAGATGACGACATCTGTGAAATGCCAACAGACCACTTGACCACCAGATATGTCTTTCGCAAGAACTTCGAGATGATCATCAAAGATCGAAAGGAGCTTGAGGAAGAGAACGCACCACCACTCAGTAGAGCGAATGAGCTGATCTGGTATACAGACGGATCAAGGAATGAGCTCGGCACCGAAGCGGGCATATACAGCAAGTCGAGAAAATATGGAGGAATCGTCTCGCTTGGAAAATACGCCTCGGTATTTCAAGCAGAGGTCTATGCAATACTTGCATGTGCAAGAGCAAATAACATGACAGCCTACAACAATAGGCAGATCAGGATCTACAGTGACACTCAAGCTGCCCTTAAAGCACTTCAGAGCTCTAAGGTAACATCTCGGCTGGTATGGGAATGCGGCGAAGAACTTAGAAGACTGGTGACTCGGAACAGTGTAACACTGGAGTAGGTCCCAGGTCACAAAAAGGAATCGCTGGCAATGAAAAAGCTGACGAACTCGCAAGAACAGGATCGTCAACCCCGATGAACGGACCCGACCCAGATGCTCAACTAGGTCATAGTTAAAAGGGTGGGTAAAAGAACAACACAATAAAGACTGGAAGAATAATTACTCCCAGTTAAACACATGGGAACAAATTCATAAAAGAACCATCAGAAAAAGTAGCAAAAGAACTGCTCTCAATGAGCAGGAACAAACTACGCACCATAACGGGGCTCCTTACGGGACACTTTCCCACAAAGGAGCACCTGAACAAAATAGGGCTGTATAACGGGGACCTTACATGCAGAAGATGCAAAAAGGACACCGAAACAGTTCTGCATATACTATGCAACTGTGAGACGCTGGACCGCAGGAGGCAGAAACTGTATGGTAGACCCTAAATGACTCCAGAAGACTTCTACAACCAACCAGCAGAGAACCTGAATAAGCTAATAGAGGGAACGGATTGGCTGAATAGGCTGTAGTCAGAACACTAGGAGGATCCACAATAAGCCCGGGAGGCTGAGGTGGTGGCGGTGAAGGGACGGAAAAAAAACAGAGCTCTGAGCAAAATGAAGTATCTCAGAACATAAAGTAGTAAGGAAGGAGCGTGTGCTACATCTCCCATAATAAATAAAAAAGACAAAGTTGGCCATTTTGGATAACCATTTTATGACTTATTGTTCGTTTGGTCGCTGTTTAAAAGTTGGTTTTTATGTTATATATTGCCGATTGTTACTAACTCAGATGTTTTAGTTTATAATAGGATTTTCTAAGGTTAAGTTGGTTTTTCAGTAACGTTATATAATACTCTCAGTGATATAAATATAGTTTTTAAGACAATGGTTAGTTGTAGTGCTTGTGGACGTTCAAAGACTGCTAAAAACGACGCTTTGAAAATTACTTTTCATCGGTGAGTACATATTATTATAATAATTATAATCTACAGATGTGAATATTGGTCTTTATTTTAAAAATTTCAAAAAATGAACATAGTTGTTCCTAACCTAAATTATCACTTGACATAATATGCCATGACATGGCCGTATCATTTTGATTTTTTAGTTTGTAAACAAATATATCAAATTTATTTTCAGCATATCATTATTATTTCACCAACTTCAATGTCTATAATGCCATTAAAATAATGTTTTGATAAACTATTCACTCGTAAAAATTTTCAACTAAGTTATTGAAAATATTAATTATATTTTATAGAAATAGTTTTATCCTAATTGAAATTGGGTACGGCGCCACTGATATATTCTATTCTGCGGCGGCCATTTTGGATAACCATCCCGGTTAACTGTCCTTGGCGTAAGGATCCTTCCTTACTACTTTATGTTCTAAGGCCGATATCCAGTACTCATGCTTCTTAATTTCTCACCGGCTCAGGCAAGTAAACTATTTAGCGGCCATTAACTATCATTATACAGTGCGTCCATAAAGTAACGCATAAATTCATTATTAGCTAAATAAACAATAATATTAAAAATTCCCGAAACAGGTCAATTTTTGATTTTAATTTACTGTTTTTTCAAATTATAATGTTATTTACAGGGTGAACCATCTTCGTGTGATGACGTCATCGCCATTTTTTTTTAAGTGGAACACCCCAATTTTTTTTCGATTTCCGGATTTCCCTTGATGAGCTGATTCCAAAAATGTATAACACTTTCTTTCAAATTGGTACAGGGTGGAGGAAAATAAAAAAATTAAATTACCTACAAAATAAGAAATAAAAGAATAAACGTAATAAACACATTAAATGAAATTACGTATTTACTTACTACTACTTTAAACACCCCGTATAATTTTTAACATTGTATTTAACAGCTTAGTGATCCAAGCCCCTCGACTAAAATTTTTATTGTTTGAAATTTTTTTCTGTCATTTTTTATCATTTGCCGGTAAAAACTGTCAACAACGTTAAAGTACATTTCTGTTATTGTTAACTCTGTGAACAAGGTACGTTTATGTGAAAACTATTTACAAAGAAATTTATCATATCATAATTTTGCAGCTTCTTTAACAAAATGCGGTTAACCGAAAGTGAGAGGATTGAAATATTAATGATGATTGGTATTGGCGACAGGATGCGGAGTCAACAAGAGGTATGCAGATTATTTCATGAGATGCACCCAGATCGTGAACCCATTTCACAATCTACTGTAAGCAGAATAGAGCAAAAATACAGAGAATTAGGACATGTGAGGGATGCACCAAAGCCCGGTAGAACAAAAATTAATGAAAATATTCAAGAAGACATCATTTTGTCGGCAATAGAAAATCCACACTGCACAGTGCGAGGATTATCTAGGGATTTAGGTATTGGAAAGTCTTCAGTAGCAAACATTTTTAAAAAGGTAAAATACCATCCTTATAAAGTACGACTTATCCATGAATTGTCTGAAGACGATTTTGACCGAAGAACTGAATTCTGCGAGTATATGATGAACCAAAATAATTTCACTGACAACGTTTTATTTTCGGACGAGGCAACGTTTTATTTGAACGGGCATGTTAATAGGCAAAACACCCGTTATTGGTCTGATGAAAATCCACACTGGATACAAGAATGCCATACGCAAAGACCACAAAAAATCAACGTATGGGCTGGTATTGTGAGAAATACAATTATTGGTCCATATTTTTTTGACGAAAATTTAACAGGAGCATTGTATCTGGATTTCCTACAAAATACAATGATTCCTGATCTGATCCAGCTTTTTCCTGATATTCAAATACCCAACAATCTAGAACGTGGAATCTGGTTTCAACAGGATGGTGCTAGGCCACATTTCGCTGTAACTGTGCGCGAGTTTTTAAACAGGACCTTTCCACAACGGTGGATAGGAAGAAGGGGAACAGTGGAATGGCCCGCTAGATCCCCTGATCTTACCCCATTAGACTTCTTTTTATGGGGTTATTTAAAATCTAAAGTTTATACTAACAGACCTGACAATATCCGTGATCTAAAAGACCGAATCAGGCAAGAAATGCAGAACATAACACCCGCTATGCTACAAAATGTTAAAGAAGAATGTAATGTCCGTTTCTGTCATTGTCTAGCAGTCAATGGAGAACAATTTGAACATTTATTGTAAATTTTCTTTTGTTTCTTTTTGGTAGTAAATCACAGTAATTTCATAATTATGTAATTACAATTTTTGTATTTTTTTCCACCCTGTACCAATTTGAAACAAAGTGTTATACATTTTTGGAATCAGCTCATCAAGGGAAATCTGGAAATCGAAAAAAAATTGGGGTGTTCCATTTAAAAAAAATGGCGATGACGTCATCACACGAAGATGGTTCACCCTGTAAATAACATTATAATTTGAAAAAACAGTAAATTAAAATCAAAAATTGACCTGTTTCGGGAATTTTTAATATTATTGTTTATTTAGCTAATAATGAATTTATGCGTTACTTTATGGACGCACTGTATTATCGCCTCGGGATTTTAAATCTTATTTTTTGTCCTTGCGACACAATATATCATCAAATGTGTTCTTGGTTGAGATTAAGATTAATATGGATCTTATATGCTGCAGATATAGCGTTATGTGAGCTATGGTAATGTTAGATTTCCCTGTCTAAACCGATCTTTGAGCCCATAGGACAAATGTCAGCCAGGTTCTGCCAGGAAGAAAACGAAACCGCGGAGCACATACTCTGTGAGGAGGAGGACCACAATAGATCTGCAAAGGTCGCAGTGGAATAGGGCAAAGAGCCACTCCAATTCAAATCTAATCTAATTTAGATTCCTTATAGTATTAATAACTATCTCTTGTAATGTATTATAAATAAATATATTTTTTTCCAATTATGGTCTCATTACTACAATCTTTAATGTTTTCTTCAGTATATTCATATACACAATGTCTTTCGTCTTTTTTTCATCATCTATAGCTAATCACGTTCGACAATTAATAATCCGGAAAAGTTGTGTGAGCCGTATTTCTTTTAAACTTTCTAAATTGCCCAGTCGAATTTCCGTCATTATCTCCCATTAAATTTTCGTTACAACGATAAGGTTTCTGTAACTTTTCACATTCCCCACGACATCAAGAGTATGCTAACAGAAAAGCAATTTCGAGGGTGAATAATATCTGCGAAACCAATAAGACCTTCCAAAAGCCAATTCTCTATTTTTATTCACCGTCCGATGTTCATTTGTTTTCAATTTCGGTCTCTCGAGTTTCTCATGAAACTTTTATGACTTCGAATGTCTTAACGAGAGAGGTATCTCTAAAGAGGAAAACACAAAATATGATGATAATTTTCTTTCGATTAGTAAGTTAAATCGTAACCAGTTTGAATTTATTCCAAAACTAAGAGACCTTCCAAACGATATATCAAATGACTATACTTCCCATTTATAAAATTGGGGTTTGCTCCTTTCATTCGAAGGGGGTTGTAGGTAGGGATCGAATTTTCACATCGGAGAATGTCAATTTATTTATCACTCAAAAATATATACGGTGACCAAAATAAAGCATTTATACCGTTTGGCTTTTACGCACTATATGAAAAAGTGAGCAAACATATTATCTGATACCAGCAAAAGCGATATCAAAGTTTGATTATTTATTCTATTCAATCTTCTGGGTAAAAAAAATATGTAGCACAAGTTTTTGTTAAACTACTATCCCTGGGCTCTCAAAACATTTGAATTTGTCCATTATTGACCTAGGTTAATAATAGAAAAAATTATTAACCACCCATACAGAAATTCAACTTCTCAGTCTGGTAGGAGAAGTAAGAATAATTGTGATAATTATTTCTCCACCACCATGGTTTATATACAATTTTTTCCAGTACTACCCAAATGTAAGAAAAAAAATAAAAATACTTCACAAACGCACCACGAGAACTGGTCGGTCGTCTGACTTCCAAGTACCTACTCTGTCAGTTTCCCATATTTTATAAACATACTCGTTATGTCATCAGTCATTTTTGATCTAGCGCGAGTTTTAAGCTAATGGCCTTTTTATTTCAAATAATTTTATCTTGATAGGTAATTACAAGCAGCAAATATGTTAAAGACAATATCCTGAGTATACAAAATTATGTTGCACAATTTTTTGTTGAACGTTACATTATTGTGATATTGTGTTAAAACGACTTTAACAATCGATGACGCACACCAAGAAGAGTATTATTCCAACCATATTTGTTTTTTAATTAGATATAGTGCATAATATTTTGGATTACAAATAATCATTTCCGTCATCTTTCCCTCTGCTTGAAGATAATATGACACAGCACTAATATTAAGATAACGCTCAGTTGTGGGGAAGTATGTAAGTTCAAAAATGGAAACCCAAAGTGAGAAATAACTATATCATTTGGTATTGTCTTCTTCGTATTTGAAAACCATTGATCTTATTTCAATGGAAGTTATTCCAAAATATAAATTTGCCAATTTAAGAACATGGTCCACAATCTCTTTTCTTGAACTAGCGAAAATATCGGAGCTCTTCAAAGTGATTCAGTTTTTAAAATAGATATCGCAGAATGATAATTATTCTAACGCTTTATAATTTTTGAAAAATATTTTTCAAATAGAGCGACCGTTCAACTAAGAAGTAACAACTACTTCCCGGGCTGTAGGCCCCGACGGATATTGAATTACACTTCAAAGTCAAACGGGTCTGGTATATCTACAAGATATTTAACACAAACCATTCTGGTTTGCAATTAGAAGGGACAACATAACTTGTAGACCGATTTCGGTGTATTTGCGCCTCATCAGTACAAGGTTCTCCGACCGTGAGCTCAGAGCCTAATCACGAGCTGAGGAAGACACCATAATCACAATCATTGGTTTGCAGTTGGAGGTAAGAATGTCGCTGCTGTGACCACTTTCAAACTTTCGTTACTGGAAGACATGAATTGATTGTGATATTGGTGACTTCTTCAGTCAGTGGTTAGGCTTTGAGTTCGCAGACGGAGAACATATACCTTACACTGATAAGGCGCAAATACGCCGAAATCGGTCTACAAGTTTTTTTCCTGAGAAGTAGTTGTTACTGCTTAGTTGAACAGTCAGTGTCTTTGGAAGATATTTTTTCCAAACTCATGAGGCGTTATAATAATTCTATTGTAATATAAATAATTGTATTGTATGTTAGCGTCACCATGAACTGGTGGGTCCTTTGCGAGCGGCTCAAATAGTCATATAAGAACTACATGATTCACTGGGATGATGTTTATTATATAACTTAACAAATTACACTACTTTGACAAGGGCTGTACTTAAGCCTGTCATATAATCGACAATCGACAATGAGCTACATTAAATGTGAATCTATTATAATAAAACCATTGATGTGAATGCCCACTTGTGTACTTCATCAGCATATATACATCTGCCCTAGGTCAACTATCCTTTTACGTGACCTTTTACTGTCACGTTTATAACCTCACGTGCCTATGTACTATTCGACATCTATAAAACAAGAACTACCTGCATTGTTTTTAAAATAGAAATGATTACATTGAATTATTTAATGATAAATAATTTCAATGAATTTAACTCTTGGTTTTCTTTTCATGTAATGCCAAAAGACATCACAGAAGGCAAAGCGTATAGAAGCTGATATTTATGCAGTAGTGGCTAAGAAGCTACGGAGCGTCATCTTAAGCGCTGCATCATCTTTCCTCCCCTACCATATTTATAACTTGACAGTTTGGACTAATACACTAGCTGCGTTCGTTATTTGCATCAGAGAGGCGATGGATTTTTGGTCATGTGATCACAGATTAATCTGAGCAAATTGCTATTAACGAACGCTTTCATTCTAGAGAATACGATTTTTTGTTTGATTTTGTCGTTTTAGATTCAATTTTTATTATTTACGACTATGTCTAGCCCTGAGGCAATTTTGGTAACAATTCATGGTCAAAAAACAGTACGAGATTTATCTAATTACAGGAGTGACTACAACATAACCTCATAACATGACAGATAAACAGATTAATCTTTCTCGTCGGTCAAAATATTCCGAGCAAACAGATTTATATCGGACTGATCTGAGCGGAATTACCGAACAGTTCAGATTTACCTTCCCTACCTCTAGATGTAATAAACGAACGATTCAGACTAAAAAGATTGATCGGACGCAAATAACGAACGCAGCAAATGTTTTTGTCGGATTATGAAATTTCTAATTGACTTTTAACATTTTGAATACGAATTACATTATTATAACACCCTGTATAAATCGTGTTATTCAGTGGAGTTGAGCTTTCATCATACATACGTGAAATATCGAGTGATGAAATTACTGTGATCCCATCTAAATCGACGCTGTCTTGCAATATGGGTACGTTAACGCGGTGAAAAATCCCAACCATCAATAAGGCTAGACGAAGTCGGATAACGTTCCGACTAGCTTGATATATTGACGTACAAGAAAGCAATTTGTATGTTGAAATTCGACAAAGACACTAGCGTTGTTGAGGGATCTCGAGAATCACGTGAGGGATGTAAAAAATATCCGTACGTTGAGTATAAGTAAGCGAATTGTTTGATTCTCCTCTCTGTATCTTTGAATGCAACACTGCTCACGTCAATAGTTATTTATTAATAGACTGCTTAGACATTTTAAACATGCTGCATCATTTACCTAGCGTTTGACAGCTGACAACCTACTGAATTTTAACTTTCTCCACTTTCAAAGGCTGTTAAATACAAACTAAACTTGTTAAAAATTTGACAGTTGACGTGACCAATGTTGAATTTATAGTGACTGAGCGGAGATGGTTGTAATTTGACAGTTTTTGGCGGCATATTCAAATTTACTGTAATTTTACTTTTATTGCAAAATGGCATTTAGGGTCCGTTTTTTCATATTTCATTTCGAGATACTCGATTGATATTACAATAATAAGAATCAAATGGTCAAGTTGAATTAAATGTAATGTTAAAAATTTGACAGTTGACTTGAGCAATGTTGCATTTACAGCAGCTGAGTGTCATAATCATAGATTCATCAGAATACCTTATTATTATTCATTGCTACAATAAATATGAATTAATATCAAAGGGTGAAGTCCTTTGGCCCTTTATCTTCTAGCTACCTATTTTCTGCTTTGAGTTTTCAATGAAAACGAAATAAAAGGAAGCATTCTACATAATTTACTTAAAAGGTTTAACAGTTTGTTATATGAATATTTCAATACGTTGAAATTTCCTTTTCGGCATTTTCTAGTGTCGAGAGAAATGCCGCGTGATATTTCAAAGGAAATCTCATTAATTTTTGGGATATGATAAAATAATATTTTTCCTAAAATTCCAATGAAACTGTAGATAAAATCACTGATTTTCATTAATTTAAATTTTCGTGACGAAGCAGTGCCAGACTCAGACCACAAATTGGCATTACAGTCATAGAGGTAAAACCGGTAAAACTATCAAAAGTCGTCTTCTGTGCCTTGAAAAGCAACTGCAAAGTTGATGTTTTCTGCGAGCTGTCATAATTTGACATTATTGGCGCTCTTAAGCAAAAAGTAACTTTGGCGCACGCCTAATTTTGTTTAGGTATAGATAATAGTATATGAAAGTATAAGTGGATATTAAGATCTTTAAAACACGCGTGAAATAGAGCAAGTGTTTTAAAGACCAGTTATTCACGAATACTTTACGCTATTTTTTTTATTGGTGTACTTTGAAATTATAAATACTGGTCTTTAACTACTACAACAACAAGAAATGGAAATCATAGATGGAAATAAGAACTAAATGTCAAATGGTTGAATTTGATGTATACCTTGCGTTGTCATGGAAATGAGATAACCATAAATTAATTTGTATTTTGATGGAAGTTCATCCTTGTTGAGTTCGGTGAATGTCAATAGTATTAATTTAAATACCATTTCCTAAGATTTGAAAAATCGAAATATTAATATTTCAAACAATACCAACGGCACTTTCCATTTTAATTCATAAATTTGACATTGTTAAATATTGTTCGAATAAAAGTTTTGACGTTACAAACTACTCCTGTCAGATCAATAATAAAAAAATTGTCATTTAGACATGATTTAGACCATAGATTTAGACTTCGTTTCTCCCGCGTTTTATAAAGTTCGATTTAAACACGCTGAGGCGTGCTTTAAATAGGTAAAATGGTTCACCAATAAAAAAAACTTATTTTGATATAAACTGTAGAATAAATAAATATTTTAGTTGATTTTTTAATATGTTAAAGCACCCAACAGTATTTTCCGTAATAATCTAATGAGAAATAGGGAAATCTGAAAAATATCTGACATTAATGTAGGTAATAAGTGTTGCCTAAGTATATAGATACACGAAACTGCAATCTGAAAACTGCTATGTACAAACAATAGCAATTAATTTCATTTTGGTGTGACCGTAGAAAAAATATTGTGTATATTTCGAGCAGAAAGTTCTTTCTCGACAGATTTCAACTTTCTGTCTCAACTGCCAAAGTACTACTTTGTGCTCTTGATACACAAATAGCTATTTTCTAGTTGTGTGGATGAATCTTTTAAAATGTGTCAATGCTAAACTTGTTATGGTGGAATTTCTAGGGCAGTGATAAAAGCTCAACAAAAATTTTGGTGGATTTCATGATAAAATTAAATTTTGTGAAGGAATAAAACGAGGTTGGAGAAATAATGTCTTCTGTATGTTCCTTGTGGTATATTCATCATTCTTTTTGTTGATTTTTTGGGAAGTTAGACCACAAAATTCATTGAAACTCTAAACTGAAACTAAATTAAAAAAGTAGAATTTGAAAAACTTGTGAGTGCAACGTAAAAAAATCCATGCACCTGAACTAAATCCTAGTACCATTTACCATTTTTTCTACTTCCAGTTTTAGATTTCCCTTCATATGCAATCCTTTATAATTCCAAAGCATCTTTTAGCTTACTGGGGATCTATTCTTAAACAATGATATTTTTTGTCGCATGCGAGATTGTAGAATTCTTGACTGGTGGAAATACAACCTCGCATAGAACATAAAATGTCACTGTTCGAGAATATACCTCCTTGTCTGCCAATTAATTATCTGCAATTCTCTTATGACCTGTTACCCATACAAGAGACACTATAGGGTCAATTCTAAAAGAAGTGGTTAAAAATTAACAGCTTGCCGAAGTTTCCGCTATTAGAAATGCTTTAATCTATACATTGTCAAGATTATGATTCAAATTTCAACATGTATGGTATCCAATGAAGAGTTTTCTGTTGATACTTCAAAGCTTATTATGCATAAAGACTAGAAAAAATGGGTTAGCAGATTGTCTCATTTTTAACTGAGTGTTAAAATTTAACATTCGCTTACAGAATTGCTCCTTATGCCAGCCTTTTAGGGGATTCGTTACAGCTTTTTACCAGTCTAGACTTCAAGCAGGGCCTGCTTGTAATGTTATTTTGATGGATTAAACTATAGTACATTCAATAGCCTTCTTAGTGTGCGTCATCGTTTGTGACGTTTATCTGGGTTTTGGGTATGTCATTTATTTTATCTACTACGACATATAGCTAACCTTAAATTTAGTGAATACAATCATTTCGATCGTATTCAGAGAAATTCGAAAAGGTTTTGAAATTAACCCTTTTTTAACTGATAATACTTGAGAACCAAAATGCTGATGTTTTTCCGTGTATCTAGTCATATTTTCGTATTATTTAAATAAATTTAACAATAAGTTTGATATTTACTTTCCATTAATAATTATTGGCCGTAAACAACAAAGTACAGACCTGACGAGAACTGTCAGTGAGATTTTAGAAAAAGACATGAGGCACGTTGCCGCTACGGAAGGTACGTTCGCATCCTATTTTTAATGGTGTAATTTCTCCCGATTGATAAGTCGCGGTTGCGCGAAATCTAAACAACAACTTATCAAATTTTTTTAGTCAAAGATTGGGATTAACATTTGTAATACATTTAAACGGTTCATTATTGTGTTAATTTGATTAGGATTAATCACAGACCTGCCTTTTTTCCATTTCTTTCAACGTAATATGTTAGGAGGACATTAACAATTGATGACGCACACCAAAATGGTTATTATATGAACCCTACTTTGTTAAATTCTAGTGTTTTAATAATTATAAGGAACAATGGGCTCATTTACATATTTTTTTTTATTTTACCATTAGGAAGAGCATATTATTTTGAGGCTCTGTGCTAAAAATTAGACGTCTGCGAGACTCCTAAGTCACCTGAAAAAATTATAAACATCAAACAGCGCTCCTCTCAGAATTTCAGGTGTGACGTCATCGCATATGAAATCTCTCCAGAGAGCGGATACCGCGCCGATCGGATTTCGGTTAGATGACTACTTAGCTATAAACAGTATTTATTTCTATTAATAGGGATGCAAAAAAAACAGAAGCAATGGCAGAGAAGCATGATAAGAGTCAAAGCATTCTCTGATAAGTCAACATACTTTGTGTATTTTTAGAATTTCATTTTTCTTCAATCAGAATTGTTATAAATTATTGTCAAATTTAACGGTAGAATTCACCCTGAAGGGGGTTAAAATAAAACATTATTAAATTACCAGAACTATTGTAATGCACCCTTTACAATCGTTTCGTGATAATTTTTCATCTGTTTTTCTTTATATTTTGTTCCTTGTTCTTTATTTTTAGTTGGTTTAGCTGGCAAACTTATAGAAGAACTTTTATTTTAAAATTTATTAACTATTTTGAGGTTGGATAAACTTGTGGTAATTATTTTTTCCTTAAAAGCAACAACTATAGGAATAAACATAAAATGCAATGTCGAACTTCGTTTACAAAAACAACAGTTTTCCACTTGTTCTCATTAGAAGTTTTTATGGAATTTAAATTTTAATTAAACCCGTTTATTAATGAAAGTTTAGCTGTGAAACTTTTTTATTTTTTTTCATAAATAAAAAGTAATCTTATTCATTGTATTTTACATAAAGAATTCACAATCCATGCTACCCAAGTAAAAAATATTATATCTCCTGTTAGAGAAACACAAGAAAAACATTAAGAAATGCGGAAAGCCCCGATACTGTCGAAATGTATTTCTCTGGAAATTTGAATTTCGAATGTAAAGTTACGTAATCTCATATTCGATAAGTGTTGCAATAAAATTCATGAGAATCGCTTTCATATTTCTCAAGTTTTCGGTCGCTTTTCAAGCATAGTTCATTTTATTGTAAAAGTGTGTGGAATTGACAGTGATGAAAAAACAATTTTTAAGAGAAACGAAAACAGGGATATATAAAGTATGTGATCAGTGAAATACGATACTTCCCAGTTATTTTATTAAAAAATTCGTTTTTTAGAATTTTTTAGATATGAATACTTTCATTTTTGTGGTTTGTATATTAGTCCAAGAAAGTAAGGATATAAAATGGAAAATATTTCCATCAGAGATTTGACTTTTTGAAACGAAAGTATTTGTAGTATAGACTACTTTCCTAGATTTGTGGGAAGACTCCGCTCGAGCTTGCGATGCAGCTTGCAAGCATAACTTGGAGCACGTGAAATGCATTCGTTTTTCGTCCATAACTTTATTAGATTTGATTGTACAAAAAAATTGTGTGTGTCAAAATTGTAGATAATTTTATACCCTATAAGATGACGTGATGCAATATTTAAAAACATAATTTTTCAATCCAACGACTTTTTAATACCTGAAAATATAGTAGTCTGACACCTGAAAACGTTGGTGTTTTTAAATTTCGAAAATTTGAAATTGGAGCTCTTCCAAATTTCAATATATAAATTTTTTTAAATCTTGTCTTATATCATGAACATTAACGCTATCGATACGCGGTTTACTGCAATCGATAGATAATAAGTTGTAGTCTTATGAACGATAAAAAAATTTCTGTTCTAATTTCTTTACATTAATTTTCACTAGTTTTTCCTAAAAAATAATTTTTCTCTCCGTTTTCCTTACATTTGACAATGAAAAATATGATTCATGGATTCATTAATATTTTGAAAACGTTTGTCTCCAAAAACCACGTATTTTGAAAAAAAAAATTCAGATTCGATCATAAGAAGCGGAGAAAACAGTGTTCAGTTCAATAGCCACTAAGACAAAAATATTAAAAATTTTGAGTTTCTGATCTAATCGTTGAATTGTTCAATAAAAACTCTAAATACTCTCATTTTTGGAACTTTAGTTCTTTACGTCATTTTAAAATTTGAGCGACCGGGGGTCGCGACGCAAAAGATCTGACCGTTACGTTACGTTATGTTACGTTGCTTCGTTATGTACCTTGTTTGCGTGCGTGTGCTCTCTCCTGAGTCTCTCTCTCTCGTTTACGAAGCAGCGATTCATATGCTTCGGTTGGGAATCCAACCCGGGTCGCCCGCGTGGAAGGCGAGCATTCTACCACTGAACCACCGATGCTATATTAAAATTCTATGCAAAGCTGGTATTCCCAGTGCTGGTGATCTACTTGAATTTGTTCGGATAAATTTTCACTATTATTTCCATAAATTTTTTTGCGCGATTTATATTTTTTGTTTATTTACAGCATCGGTTGTCAGGAGGGTAGGTTGTGTTTACTGGTTTCTAAGTTTAACACATCGGTAAGTGATTTACTTACCGTTCAGACGTCGAATGGTAATAAATAGCACAAAAACAATTCCACCAAAATGCATAATATATTTTAAACTGATCGAGAAGTATAAATGTCACTTTCGACATTCCGTTCATTTCGAAGAAATTTAAATTATTTTATTCGGAATTTATTTCAATACGATCGCGCAAAAAATGTTATAAGCTGCTCGAACGTTAAGGGTAATTACAACGTTTGCATGTAGACTCCTCTCGTAACATTGGACAAAATGATATAAGGATTAAGGGTTCTAGCACATTTACTTTTCGAAATACAGGGTGTTGAAATTTTAAAGACTTGAATGTTTTAATTCGATAACTTTAAAATGGATGGATACATTGATTTGAAATTTGGCAGGTTGTTTTTAAATGTAAAAGGGCATATTTTAATAGAAATAGTAGTTTGTGCAACTAGTGTGGATATGATGGCCATATCGCACGAAGACGAAGTTCAAGTGCGATTTGGACAATCCACAGTAGTCGAACAGCATATTTTTTCTACGACCCACTTAAGAGAAAATCTAGAAAATAAAAATTTCTATAAACTGTACCTAATATAACTTCAAATTGAAAATTTAACAATTCAATTTTATGTTTCCACTATTTTTATTGTGGTAAACGTACATATCTTGAATGTCCAATTTGTATAATGCAACGGTTTCCCTTTTCAAATATACGATGCTGTTATAAATTGATGTTGCCAGTCGGACTCCCTCATGAAGGGTACCGTACCACGTACCATTATCTATAATAATGAATATTCTGCAAAATATTTCAAATGTCTACCTGTTGTCGTTATTAATATCAAGCAGAATAATTATTTAAAAATAAAATTAACAATAAAAAAAACTTCCTCACGGGGAATCTAACCCAGGTCTACCGCGTGAGAGTCTGGTTTGCTTACTACTCGACCACCGAGGAATATGCAAATTGTTTATCTATAACGTCAGATGTATTACATAATTTTTGCTCAAAAGGAACTAAAGTTCCTACCGTGTGTCCCGCAACACGTTCTACCTTTTATTTACGTACTGTCAATGAATGAAAAAAAATTCAACTTAAAGAGAGAACCGAAGAAGGCAGGTTGTGTGTATCAAATGACGTGCGCAGTTGAACGAAATTTTATGGTTCTCATTCGGTTTTATTGGAGTGGCTCAGTGGTTATTGAACTTTGAATACTGTTTTCTCCGCTCCTAATGATCGAATATGAAATTTCTTTTTCAAAATACGTGGTTTTTGGAGACAAACGTTTTTAAAATATTAATGAGTCCATGAATCATATTTTCCAACGTCAAATTCAAGAAAAACGGAGAAAAAAATGTTCTTGCTATTGCTCATAAAACTACAACTCATTAACTATCGATCGCAGTAAGCCGTGTGTACCTATAGCGTTAATGTTCATGAAATGAGATAAGATTGAAATAGTTATTTTCCTACAACAACTATGCAAAACACGCTTTTCTACACAAATTTTTATGCGCAAAGCAGGCCTTTCCTAATTCTTTTGATAGCCGTTGGAAAAGTAATGGGAAAAGTACACGCTATGGCACTTTTTCGCACCGAAATGTCAAACAAAGGTACCTATGACCTGTCAACTTATTTTGACAATTCAACCTAATAGTGTATTTCTTATTTGTGTACAATTTTTAAATTAAAACCAAAAGTACCTAAGTAAACTATTTATTTCATTATCAATTTTAATTAATTATAAAAACAATTTAAGGAATTATGAACCAAGATCAAAATAACTTATTTTTTGAGTTGTCCAATTCGGACATTGAAAATACTACTAATTATTGAAAAGGCTAGAAATGCAACCGAAAATTTTTTACCTGAGGTTTCAATACAAATTTGTTCAAATTTTACAATTAATTATACATTCAACTGATCTTTCTATTTATTTTCATATTGTAAGTTCTTTCTATTAAAAGTTTAAATAAAATAACTATATAAATGACTGTATTTCTTTCATTAATAAATGTGGTTGTAGAAAAAATATTGTGTGCAACTTGTACGCAAATCACTTTTCCCACTCGCTAGATTTGCGGCACTCGCCTTACGGCTCGAGCCACAAACTTCCGCGCTCGTGGGAAAAGTGACGCTTTGCGCACTTGTTGTACAAACTACTATTTCCTAACTAGTCCGGAAAGTGTGATACTTTCCCGCACGCGACTGCAGTTGACCCAAACGACGCGGAGTGGAGTTCGGGCAAGCGGTCAAGGGCGGGAAAGACACTTAACGCATGAGTTGGGAACATTATTTTTTCTACGACCGTATATACCAAAAAGTATACCAACCCAGTTATTTTATTTCAACATACATAATATACAAAACTTTAACCAAAAACTATTAATTTATTATAAATATTACTATTAGAAACACAATTTGTTGCATTCTGTTGTTATTTGATGTTGATGTGTAGATGACGTCGATAAGGATGGCATCGGTTGCAGGTCACATAAAGATGACGATAAAGGTGACGGCAACGGTTTTAAGTTATTTGTTGATGAAATAATTTTATTTGATATATTTTTTTCGTATCAAACTTGGGTGGTTTGATAGTTGTTTCGTGACACTACTTCAAAGAATGTACAGGGTTTTATCAAAATATCTCCATTATTCTATATTTTCAAAAAATTAAAAATGCAACAAAAAGCTAGAAAAGATGTAGATTTTATTTGATGGACTATTTCGTAAATATTTATTTACCTGTTGTAACAATAGTTATAACTTCAGAGGTAAAAAACTATCTGATAAGGTCAAAATTTGCATAGTTTTACTTTCCCGCACTAGTGCGTGAAAGTGACACTTTCAAAACTAAAATGCGTGCGGGAAAATGGGTTAAAACGCACGGTCGTAGAAAAAATATATATATTGAAACTTTGAAAGGCCGCCATTTTGTATTTTCGGATTCTGAAAACACCAACGTTTTCAGGTGCCAGACTACTAAATTTTCATATATTATGAAGTCCTTAATGTTTACTGTAATTATGTTTGTCGCTCAAAAATCATTTACAAAAATTTTTTCAAATTAAATGAGGTTTTTAAAAAAATGCACAACGTCATCTTATAGGGTATAAAATTACCTCCAATTTTAATGCCCACAATTTTTTTGTACAATCAAATATAAGAAAAGTTATGGACGAAAATCTGTTGCATTTCACGTGCTCCAAGCTATGCTTGCAAGCTGCATGGCAAGCTCGAGCTGAATCTTCTCACAAATTTAGGAAAGTAGTCTATACTTCATATACTTTTGTTTAAAAAGATGGTCACTACCGGCATTTTGATATTTTGTGAAATGAAAACTCCTCTGGTAACCCGGATGCAAATTTTTTAAAGTGATTATTTTTTGACGTTTCTCGAAACCAATAGAAATTCTCAATCTCAGTAACTCATATACGCTCTAGCCAATCAAAACATTATTATAGTAGGAATAATCTACTCACATTAGTCCAGCGAGAATTATTAAATATACTATGCCTTAAATGATTTTGATTGTAACATCAAAAAATAATTTATCGAATACCGGTCAATTTGATAATAATAGGGTACAAGCATAAATTTTGCTATTGGTAAGTATTGACGCTTTATCAGTTTTCCTAACACCGTGCATGCCTATTTTTTCAAAAAAATATAAACTTCACTTTTACAACGACTTTAAAAATCATAAAATTTGAAAGTCCGCCAAAACGCGCTTTACGTCATGAAGATGGCTGCCCCATGGTGTGACGTCATTTGTTTACGTTCTCATTCATGTATCACGCTCTGAATTCTTGTGACCTAATTTGTTTCTGAAAGCTTTAAAAATGGATAAAGCCGAAAAAAAACTTTGTATTCCAAGTATTGCATTGTTCCAGTGTGTAAATCAACGTCTATTAAAACTCCAGACAAAATATTTGTTACTTTACCTGGTGGCGCAAGCAAAAATACACTTAAGAGACGGGCATTTCTTTTGTTTGTGAAGACCTACTTCTATGCTGGTAATTTTTATTCTTAAATGTTTTGAGGTTATGTACCTATATGTCTAGGAATCAACCATAAAAACATTATTTTCTTACGACCACACATCGAAATATGGTTGGTAGGTATATATTGTATAAATAAAACATAGTCTAAATCTTACTTACGATAATGCTTTAACTCCCTTATTTCCTCTGCATTAAAGCAGCTGTTTGACTTCATAAATTCAAGCTGCATAAATGATTCTACTTTGGGCAAGTTATCAGTTTGTGCTTTTACAAAACCTTCGCTAGCCATATCTTTACTCACAAAATATGAAAGAATCGTCACTGAGCACTGAACTAGTAAATAAAATATATTCTTCCAAAAGTTTTAAAATATCCTCTGAAATATCAAATATATATGTCCACTTTCCACTTTACGTTGACTTTTAGAAATAAAAAAAGCACACACAAACACGTAATGGTCTCAAACAAACATATAAATGATATTTTTACGTCGATGAAGCAATTAATAGTTGATTAAAATACAATATAAACACACAACTACACATTACCTAATGCAATACCGACCATATTGACATAAGTGAACACGAGTAAACACAAGAGATATGACATCACACGTATCATCGGTAGCGTTCGGAAATCCTCGGGTTGTGGTCGGAAAGTGTATTGAAATTTAAATTTTATTTTAAAATTTGGGAGTAATTTCCAATGGAAACTGGGTTATTTCCTATTATTAGTAATTTTTGATATCATATTTACTATTATAAAATTTATAAATTAATATCCAAGCAAAATATGAAATATGCGTGTACTCTATTTTCCATGCCTTTTCTTAAATTCTTTGCCAATTGGTAATAAATAGATAAGAGAGCCCAAAGGGTTCGAGTGGCAACAAGTTTCTAAAATCTGTCAAATTATTTTCAATTAATTCTCGCTCTCTTGTGATATTACTACAAACAGTTTCTCGATTTTTACATATTCTCCATTTTATACTAAATGCTTGGAAGTATTGACTGAAAAATTTTATAATACACTTAAAATTTTATTATAATTAATACTGTTTTTTGAATAACGCTCTTACTTTGGCAATTGATAAAATGAAACCAATTTCGTTAAAACACTGACAAATTTTTCTCTGATAGGCCGGTCTTCCAACAGTCTTAAAATTTCAGTTTAATACGAACAGTTTTGTGGTCTTTAAGTTGATTACGTGTGAAAGAATAATATTACCCAATTAATCCAATCGAAGTGAAAGACTATGGTAAAGAACTTCAAAAAAGTTTCTCCAATCTAATTAAACTTTTATAAACAAAACGGATAAAAATAAGATTTGTTTTAAAAGTCGGTAATCATTCTCGACCAAGATAAAAAGCAAATTCATTATTTTTTCTGAGCTTATCCCAATCAATTATAAGTCTCTAGGAATCTACCAGAGTAAATACCGAACATAACCCAGAACAATGATGCTAAATTTCCCCAGTTTTACAAAATTAAGAAGATTGCACAAAGGATGTTGTGTAAATTAGAACGAGTTTACATGTAAACTAAAATTGAACATAAATTTCAATATTCATAACGACTATATCTACAGTAAGCGCAGTGGTGTACCTCCGGGGTCAACTTAAAGTTAAATATTTTGTTACTGAGCATTCTCCACAAAACTATCACAATTTTTGAAGGAAAAATGTACCAAGCAGCCACAAACAACTTTCCTTTATGAACAATAGGGAATTAATTGAGGATTTTCTGGAAAACTTTGGACCAATTGCTAGAGAATATTCCGCGAATGTCTCCAAAACAACCACAGAACATCCAGTGCCAGCAACAGCTTTGGAAGCCAAGCTTAAAGAGACAATCCACAGTTTTTGGCAATGCAAATGGACAGCTTCACATTCCAAATTAGGGGCAGTGATAAAATCTACACTACCATGGACATCTACCATCTACGAGGTGATCACAAACCATTATTACGATTAAGAATAGGTTACACAAGATGCATCCACGAGTACCTACTCAGCGTAAGGCATCCTCCAGGGTGTGATCGTACGGTTCAGTGTCTAGCATTTCCCAGCTAAGTGAAAAGTGAAAAATTAAAAACGTTGTTGAATTTCTAGGAGACACAAATATGTATTCTCAAATTTAATCTTGTCAACGCAGGAACTGCTGCCTTGGAGCCTCTCGTATACCATGTTGCCTCATCCTATATTTGTACATCGCTCTTCCAGTCTTATTTATGTGCTAGACTCCGCTTCACATGAGAAGAACCCACTAGAAGTCTAGAAGTTCTTAGGCTTTGGCCGATATTGATGTTCAGATATTGCTATGTGCAGCTTCCTTGCGCATACGACTGCAACTTATAGACTTCTGGTGGGTTCTTCTCTTGTGAAACGGAGTCTATATTTGCTTGGAACTTAATATTATGTGGCCGTCGCGTAAAAAGGCTGCTACGCTTTTAGCTCCTCGATAAGCTTTCCGATAGTCAGCCCCGTGTTTGGAGGCCGTTTTAAATTATTTGAAAGAGCACGGAACTTTAAACTATGTTTGCGAAGTTTCGCGGATTAGATGATATTATTGAAGGGAACTGTTTCTTATTGTCATAGTTTTATCTAATTTTGGAATATATTCACTATCTAAGCATCCTCGAGGACATTTAGACATATAAATATTCATTATCCATTGTAGGTGGGATGTGAACACATCCAAATTACTCCCAATCTCATTACTACAACCCCTGTCGCAATGTCAACAAACATTAATTAATTATAACACATAACTGTTAGTTCATAGTTGTGTGTAAATAACACCCCATATCCAGAGCTGGATCTACTTGATTGTCCTATGAACAACAACCGTAAAAATACAAATTTACCACTGAGTAGTTAGTTTTAAAAAGTACATAGAGTACTGTAATGCAATAATCCTTTAACAACCAGATGTTTATCAAATATTACAGAATTGTTCTCAAACTTGATGAACTGTGTAACAGAAAACTATTTTATCTTAAAGTACAATATTTTATAGCACATAGATTCGAAGTTATCCACCACAAGTTTTCTTTTGTAAATTCAAAAAGTGCGGCCTCTTTTCACTAGTAGGTCCCTACCCATAAATTATTGTAAAATATTTTTAGTACAACTCTTTAATATACAATAAAAATTTGTTTGTTGAAGGATTATTGCATTTGAATGCTCTATGTACTTTTTGAAGCAAACTATAGACCACAAACACAATTAATTCATGTTTTGGTAATAATTATCTTGGTTTAACATGTGTTCTCGCTTATAATGGTTAACGGAATGCGTCATGTACGTGACTATCCTACATACCGTGTTTATGTACAGTTATAATTTTATTTTCTGAATTTTGCATGGTTAGGGTTGGTTGGGGTGCATTTGGTGCTAAATAAATGCATGGACGGAGATAGGAGACACGTATGGCTTTAATATCATACAAAGGACATGTTTAGATTTTACTTTGATAAAAAGTTATAACAACAAATTCAAAATAATGCATAAAGGTCTTCTGGCTGGATATAAAAGTAAGTGATATAAGCACACATTCTAATTGCTGAATAGTAGCCGGAAATAGTACAGGCCCTTGTCTAACTTACTTTTTTCTACTCTGTCAAATAGATTTTGCGTTAGATTCAGTATCAAAAACAGTATTTTGGCACATATTTTCATAGCCTAATTACTATTTGCAAGGCCCTCTATGTTAATTTTTCTTCGCCAAAAAAGACAAAAGTACATTAGGTAATTTTTTTTCTCGAATATGATTATACCACAGAGTCATCACAAATGTGAACTACAAACATTTTATGAAAAAAAATTTATTAACGACAAAGTTATTACAACATGAATTTGGAAAAAGTGGTATTTTCGGTAATATTTTACGTAGAATGTAGACAAATTTTGAAAATTGCAGCATGATAAAAAAACGTATTGCACAGTGAAAATTCGAGGCCGATAAGTTAACTCGTTTTGGAGTTTTAGCGGGTTAAGTTATCGGCTTCGAACACTGTACAATATGTTTGAGTCCTAGTTTTTGTTTACCATGTTGCCATTTCAAAAATTTGTCTACATTCTACGTAAAATATTACTGATAATTTTTTACTGGATTTAGTAACCAATCAAATTACTTAATTTCAAGTCATGTGTCAAATTTCATCCAATCACCGCTGTATTACAGCGATAATACCCTACATGTGGTGTTTTCAGTTTGGTGTTTACTTTTTAGTAAACATTAATTAAACGTCAAACTGACAACTGGATTAAAAATGTCGCGAATATTAGGTATTGCATCTAACGATTCAATTAATTTACCAATTGTACTTTTCACAACTGTAGTTTTAAATAAAAATGAATACTATTTGATTAGAATTGATAAAGTTTGTATTGAATTTTACATCAGATTGGCAATCAATTTTTTGAAAGCTACAAAGTAAAAAATTATCTCATCGAATACTCCTCGGGTCTTGATAAATACTCAAAATTTTGTCGTAGAGAATCCTTCAAGCGTGCTGCTCAAAGATAATAGCCCTCGGACTGCGGCCTTGGGCTATTATCAAGCAACACGCTTTCAGCATTCTCTATGACAAAATTATCTCGGTATTATCAAGACCCTAGGGGTATTACTACTGAAAATACCACCTTTTCCAAATTCATGTTGTAATAACTTTGTCGTTAATAAAAAATTTTCATGAAATTTTGGTAGTTTACATTTGTAAACAAAATCGGATTTCACGGGGGTGCTTCCAAACAAAATGGGTCACACTGTATATTTAATATGAATAAGATTATGGCAAAACTATAATTAAGTTTTAATAAGAGGCATATTTTTGATGTTGTCCAATACTGTTCACTGAATTTTTCATCAGAATTTCCTCTATAATTTGTTTCAAAAAGTACATACACACCATATAAATAGAAAGTCACTGGTCGTCTTCGTTATCATTGTTTCACTTGATCATTTTATTTAAAACTACATACTAATAATTGATGGATTCACTTACACACTTTCAATAAGACTGTGTTCATGATTCATATTCCATGTTAAAGCAGGAAATATGGAAAAAATGTTGGTGGACTGTATCTATAATATTAGTTTCATAAATTTAATAAAATGTAACACATCATCAACGCAAAAAGAGAAAAAGAAAAAACTAGAAGGCTCCTACCTGGTGAAGCTATATTTACTGTCCGTACCAGGCGCCTGGGATGGTTGAGGATATGTTCTGGCACACTTTAAGCACTCGATTCTTTTTGTGATATTTCACCGAAAGCGTTCGTTCACCGTGTGTAGCTTCTTAATATACTAGCCATTGGGCATGTCGACGTTTTCCTCAAACTTGCGCCAATGATGTATGTTACGCGGCAAAAATTTAAAACTTAAGTTTCCTTAACATTCCACATGTCTTTTTCAATGTGACTAATGCACGTTCTTCACGTTTCTACGGTAATGTTTCCAACTGCATTTATAATAATATCTTCTACAGTTTACGTCTTCTATATATATATATATATATATAATCCCCTTCTACCGTTAGGTGTGGGTTTTTTTGACAAAACATTTAATAAAACATAACTCTGGCGAAACGTTTTGGAACAAGTTGTACAATTAGATTAGAATTGGAGTAGCTGTTTGTCCTATCCCGCTGCGACCTTTGCAAATCTATTGTGGTCCTTCATATCTTTAGAGCTCGATACCTAGCTTTATTCTTTTTATCAGACTTATTAGCCTGAATAACGCCTCCCCCCTGCGTAGCTCTCTGCCCTCGGTTTTTCTTTTCCCAGAAAGTGAAACCACACCCTTGCTAGGCCTTTGCACTCACAGAGTATGTGCTCCGCAGTTTCGAATTTTTTGGCAGAGCCTGCATGGACTGTCATCTGCTAGGCCGCCAATTGTGTGCAAATGTTACTTCACCTTCAATGTCCGCTCAGCATTCTCATCATCATTCTCGTCGTTTCTCGACTTTGACATAGTAGATCGTGTCATAGTTTAGCCGAATGGCTTTTAAGGAATAATTTAGTGTGCCTTTGTCCTGGGGTCTCATACCACCAGCGCAGCGCCTGGTTGTTTATCCATTTGTGGATGCTCTCTTTACTTAGGTATTTAGCAATTCCACAGGAAGGGCTATCATGACCTCCGTTGCTTCCTGCATGGATAGTTTTTTCAATGCCTTTTATTCCTTGGTGACTTGGTACCCAGGCTAGGGTCACTCTATTTTTACTATCCAGTCTGTTTAGTGCCTTGCAACACTCCCACACTAGATTTGATGTTATCTGATATGAGCGAGTATCGCCTATAGTGATGCTTGGCTGTCGGAGTAGATGTCGATTCTTTGGTTGTATAATTGCCACCAATTTTAAAACATGGGCCTTCATGGTTACAATCGGTGAGATTTTGATTCGAATATCTGCCACTTCATCGCACTAATGGATCACCCTGTATAATAAGTATTGTAAAAACTATTACAACTTTGATGTGAGATTTATTCTTTATCAACATATCACTTGACTTACAACCATTTTATTGAAATTCGTAACATATAAATAACTATCCATTCTATCTCGCATGAACATGTAAATATGAATTTATTCACTGCTTGAAGGACATAACAAGTGTTTTGTGTATCGTATTTCGATGATTTGTTGGTAGATTTATTTCATGGTAGTTTCCTCTCGGGGTAGTTGAAATAGTTTGGACTGCTGCTGCTAAAACGACCAGGAAATTTTGCTGGTATAAAGGAGATGAAAAAAATTACAAAAGGTTCTAATTGGTGTTGGTGAACTAATCAATCACTCAATCATGTCACATTTAAGATATGACAACTTACTCCTTATTTCCCACTTTGTGCTCATTTCCATTTCGCCAATTTGGTGATGTGGGTTTACATCTGCTAATATCGTTATTGTTTGGAGCTGTTCAATTTCTGCTGAAATCAAATCGCAGTAGTAAGGGGGAGTAGAAAACACTGACACCCTCTTTTTTGCAAATTCATCTGTCACATATTTTTAATACTTATTTTGACTTATGCTGTTTAGCAATGCGACGGGCATTGGTAACGCTGTGACTAAATGGTATACATTTATTTTGTAGCCATTCCATTATTTCAGCTTTTCTCCATGGGAAGCTTAGTAATTTTTCTTGCAGGGCACTATAGTAGTTGGTGTTATCGAGATCTATGAGATATCCTTGTAGAATACTTAAATCAATTTTGGAAAACTTATGCCTGATAGCCACCGTCAGTTTTTGGAGTGAAAACCAACAAACCATTTTCGGTAAAACCAGATACAAAACCAATATGTCCAATATGCCTTTACCGCAAGGGCCTTCAATACCGTTTGACCATCAATCCATAAACGCTTATTTATAGCTTTCAATATTAAAATCCTGTTAAATCTTTGAAGAGGCATGTCCTTCGTTAATCCAAGTTTCATCAAGATAAAAAAAATTGTTTTTCCCGTCGTCTTACTGTCTCGTACTGCCACAATATGATTTCACGTTATTCTCAACTATTCCTACTCCGTGGCTTACATTTGAAATCTATTTTATGCATAATGCGCCACAATGCAACGTTGCGACAAATCCGTATCGGTTTTTATTATCTTTAATATCTTATTCAATGTATGATCTCCATTTCTCATATGAATGTAATGATTGTATCTTTTTTCACTACTAGGTGTGAAGTTGACAATTATTGCTTCTTTTAGCCAACTGAGAAATTGAATTTGTTTATTAGTGGTTGATAATTTTTCCTATTATTAACCTAGGAGAATAATGGACAAATTCAAATATTTTAAGAATCCAGGAATAGTAGTTCAACAAAAACTTGTGCAACATAAATGGTATACCCAGGAGATTCCTTTTAACATATTTGCTGCTTGAAATTATCTATCAGTATAAAATTATTTTAATAAAAATGCCATTAGTTTAAAATTCGCGCTCAACCAAAAATGACTGATGACATAACCAGTACGTTCATAATATATCGAAAACTGACAGTGTACTTTTTAGTCAGACGACGGGGTAAACGCTTTTCGTGATGCTTTTGTGAATTATTTTTAATTTTTGTCCTAAATTTGGCTAGTAATGGAAAACATTGTATATACACCATGGTGTTGAAGACATTCATAAACCTCGCACCTTATTTCGCTTGTGGCAAAGCCACTCGCAAAATAATCTTGGTGCTCGGTCAATAATAATAGTCTTCACCACCTTGGTGTATAATATACTATCAATTGCGTTATTTATAAAGTCATTGGTGTTCTTCACTTTTTGGAACTTTAGTTCTTTACGTCAGGTTATGTTTGAGCGACCGGGAGTCGCGACGCAAAAGATCTGACCGTTACGTTACGTTATATTACGTTGCTTCGTTATGTGCCTTGCTTGCATGCGTGTGCTCTCTCTGAGTCTCTCTCTCGTTTACGAGCCGATATACTTCAGCCGGGAATCGAACCCGGGCCGCCCGCGTGGAAGGCGAGCATTCTTCCACTGAACCACCGATGCAATATTAAAATTCTATGCAAAGCTGGTATTCGCAGTGCTGGTAATTTACTTGAATTTGTTCGGATAAATTTTTACTATTATTTTCATAATTTTTTTCGCGCGATTGATATTTTTTGTTTATTTATAGCATCGGTTGTCAGGACGTTAGGTTGGGTTTACTGGTTTCTAAGTTTAACACGTAGGTAAGTGATTTACTTACCGTTCAGACGTCGAAAAGTAATGAATAGCATGAAAACAATTTCACCAAAATGCAAAATATATTTTAAACTGATCGAGAAGTATAAATGTCACTTTTGACATTTCGTTCATTTCGAAGATATTTAAATAATTTTATTCGGAATTTATTTCAATACGATCGCACAAAAATTTGTTTAAGTATCTCGAACAGTAAGGGTAATTACAACGTTTGCACGTAAGTTCCTCTCGTAAAATTGGACAAAATGATATGAGGATTAAGGGGTCTAGCACATTCACTTTTCTAAATACAGGGTGTTGAAATTTTGAAAACTTGAATGTTTTAATTCGATAACTTTAATACCAGCTTCTTTTTCTAACTGAAAATACTTCAGAGCTTCCAAAATGTTGATGTTTTTTCGTGTATCTAGGCATATTTTTGTATTATTTAGATAAATATAACAATAAGATTAATATTCACTTATCATAAATAATAATTGACCGTAAGCAACAAAGACACAACTGGCAAGAACTGTCAGTGTGACAGTAGAAAAAGACGTAAGACACATTGCCGCTACGAAAATTACGCCTTCATAGTATTTTAACCTCACGATTGATAGGTTGCGTTGGCGCGTAATCTAAACATCAACCAATCAAATTTTTGTAAGTCAAAGATTAGGGTTAACGTTTGTAAAACATTTAAACGGTTCATTATTGTGATATTTTCATCAGGATTAATCACAGACCTGCCTTTTTTCCATTTCTTCCTACGTAATGTGATAGAAGGAGATTAACAATCGATGACGCACACCAAGAAGGGTATTATTTCAACTATATCCAACCTGAGCATAAAAATAAAATTATTGTAAATCAAGTGATCTGGTAATGTCCCAAAACAAATATGTAAATTTCCTAAATAAATTATAAATAAAGAATTTTGATATATTAAGGTCTAATGAGAGCCCATCAAATCATAAGATGCCGAAAAAGATTAAGGGTCTAATGAGAACCCATTGCTACATCTATTTTATGCATAATGCGCCACAATGCAACGTTGCGACAAATCCATATCGGTTTTTATTAACTTTAATACCTTATTCAATGTATGTTCTTTTTTTTATATGAATTGAATGATTGTATTTTTTTCCCACTACTAGGTGTGAAGTTGACAATTATTATTGCTTCTCTTAGCCAACTGAGAAGTTAAATTCCTCCATTAGTGGTTAATAATTTTTCCTATTTATCTTCTTTAAGTTCCTTGTGGCATTATTTATCATTTTTTCTCTTATTTTTTGGGAATCAAACCACAATGATGTTTTTTATTTTTTTATTTCGACGTTTCGGTAGCGTTCCAGCTACCTTTGTCAAGATTAACTAATAATAAAATAATTTTTGGTCCCTCCCTATTATATATATATATAATTCAAATATTTTGAGAATCCTGGGATAGTAGTTCAACAAAAACTTGTGCAACATAAATTGTATACCCAGGAGATTCCTTTTTACATATTTGCAGCTTGAAATTACCTATCAGGATGAAATTATTTGAATAAAAATGCCGTTAGTTCAAAATTCGCGCTCAACCAAAAATGACTGATGACATAACGAGTACGTTCATAATATATCGAAAACTGACAGTGTACTTTTTAGTCAGACGACGGGGTAAACGCTTTTCGTGATGCTTTTGTGAATTATTTCGGCTATTAAGCCATCTTCAGTGCCATACCTGCAAGTAAGTAATAATAGTTGGAAAATTTAAAAAAAGAAATTAGTAAATAATTACTTACTCCAAGAAACGTAATTAAATAGGTTTGTTCCCGTAGCAAGTTCCTAACTGTTATGGACATATTGAGTCTGCGCAGTATCAAAAAAGCGTTCCAGCAGAGCCTGAACTCTGATACTGCGCAGACTCAATATGTCCATAACAGTTAGGAACTTGCTACGGGAACAAACCTAATGTCTACAACACATTAACCTCACAATGATAGAATTACATTAAATTTGAAATTTAAAATTATCCCCTGATTGGGCTTAAACCGTCTTCATATTTTGAACATTTTCAATTCTAATTATAATATTAAGCTACTACACGAACACGTGTTAGTAGACCGGAAAACGAAGTGACACTACTTCAATTTAAAACTAACAAATGACAAATTACAATTCAAGTGGACACAGAACTCAAGCTATCCAACATGAGCATAAAAATTAAATTATTGTAAATCAAGTGATCTGGTAATGTCCCAAAACAAATATGTGAATTTCCTAAATAATAAATTATAAATAAATAAATTTGATATATTAAGGTCTAATGAGAACCCATCAAATCATAAAATGCCGAAAAATATTAAGGGTCTAATGAGAACCCATTGCTAAATCTAATTCAAAATAGAAAACTCACAAATAGGTCAAGAGAGATCTCAAAAGCAAATATATTAATTTGAAAATTATAAAATATTTGTGTAAATCAATGAAAGTAATAATTATCTGAGCATAATTCCAAATAACAAATTTTAATGAATGAAAATTGTAATCTGGTAGCCTCTCAAAACCAAAAACCAGTCATCTAAACAAAGAAAACAGATTTGATTTTAAAGTCTAATGAGAACCTATTATTCAAATCTGATTCCAAAAACAAAAAAGATATTATGGGTCCCATGAGAACCCGTTACCAAATCTAATTCAAATAGATAACCAATCAATAGTCAGAAGAAACTCCAAATACAATAACCATTCAAAGAATGAAGTATGTAAAATCAAATTCCAGCAATTATTAATAACAAAAATCTATTTAAATATAAAGTAAACTATTAATCGAATTATCTATCTAATGATATCCCAAAACGAATGTAAGTCATTTTTATTGAGGAAAATCTGATTTAGAGTCTAATGAGAACCAATTAATCAAATCATCTACAAGCCAGGAGAAGATTAAGGGTCTAATGAGAACCCATTACCAAATCTAATTCAAACAAACAACCCAACAAGAGTCCAGAAATATCCAAAAAAAAACAAATAACTGATCATGAATTTTGTAATTTAAAAATATGGAAAAATTTTGAATTGATGATCATTAACTAAACTGTATGGTATCAGTCTGATAATGATGTGGATAAATATGAAAATCATCATAGATAGAACTTTTATGGATATACTATTTAATCTATTAAACGTCTTTGCTAAGAAACATAAGATCTATTTAATTGTACTTGCTTGCGACTTACGACTTACAAACCCTCGGGCCAGAGGTACTCGGCTTCGTAAGACATCGCCCTCAGGGCATAAACATCTATTTATACCCTTGGTACATAAATAACTATTATGGCACATAATTTTATATTCGAATCTATCCACCTCAAGTTTTTTTCAATAAACTTAAAAATTGTGAGTAAAGTGTAAAGTGAGTATTGAGTATTGTGAAATATTTCGTCAATTTTGAGTACAGCTCTGTAATATCCAATAATCATCTGGTTGGTGGAGAATTATTGCATTCCAATACTCTTACCCCGGTCAATATAGACAACGACCCTTGCATAAATTCCCAACAAGCTAAAAATTTACATGCACGTAAGGGATACCACTTCAATGAATTCCTGGAAATTTCCCATTGATGCTGTGTGTGCTAAAAATGTTATTGAAGGTCAAACGTCGCAAAAATGGGTTTTTTTTATTTTTTTAGTCAAACAAACTGTTGATTTCACGATAAAAATAGCTCAGAATTAAATTTTATATCAGGTTATTATCTACTGAAATAATTGTCCCTATACCACTCTAAGATTCACCATTTCTGAGATAAAGCCATTCGAATGTTAGCTCCATACTATAAACATTATCGAACGGGCAATATAAGTTGAATTTCAAGCTGACGATGATCATGATATACTTTTTGTTGAAACTGCAATCAATTAATTCGATCCAGCAAATATAAATGTTATTCTTGATCTGTTGGTAGAGGAAAGACACCAAATATGGAATACCATTTTGTTTTTGGGATATAAAAAAAACTTCATATAAATTAAATCAGTTTAATGTTTTTACTAATCAGTCATACATTTATATGTAGTAATTAACAGCCTTTAATCAAATATATTAGTTATCAAATTAAAATCTAACACAAAAACAAAATCACAAATGAGTAACCAAATATGGAATAGGTATCCATATATGGAATATAAGCATAAATCAACATAACAATAACAAAAATGGACATTAATATCTTTGAGATCAATTAAATAAATATAATATATTGTGATAAATGAAAGAAGTTACATAATTACTTGCAAAAGTCACAGATCCTAGTATCAAACTCTGGACCAGCACAATCATAATGTGCCCAGAGCCCACACATCAAGCATTTAATTTAATATTCCATAATTTGTCACCGACGACTGTCCATATTTGGATTTTTATAGTTCATATAGTTCATATATAGTTCAAACTCTTCTAAATATTTTTTAAAGTCACAATATTTTAATGACAAAAAATCACAAAATGGTGAAATAAACAAAATACCGATGTACTAAATAGTATAACACTTACGTAAACAAACATAACAGCTAGTAATACTCGTTTATTACTTACCTTTAAAATTTTCTGCACAACAAAAACAAAACACGCCTGCCACACGTGAAGCATTCGCGCAACTGACTCGATGGTGTGGGTGCGATAATTAGTAGACCGAATGAAACAGAAGATGGTCAAGTGTTGCGTTTCATACTTATAGTCTTAGAGAAATGAAGGCATTCCATATTAGGATACTATTCCATATTTGGTGACTTTCCTCTACTAATTACTGCTCGAACTTCAAGTGAAAAAATAATCTATTTTTCAAAACATGACAAGGCTCAACAATCTCCAGAAATTTTTTCAAATCAGAGTTTATCGGCTATCTCCGAATGTTCATTTGATGCTCTTAATTAAATATTGAAACATACCGTATATGGCAAAACAACATAGTTTTTTGGAATACTTTTCTAATCACGTAAAAAACACTTCATCTATAAATCCACGAAGGTAGTTATTCGCGCGTCCTCTGTATAAACGATACACGTGTGTTTCAACGACCGTTTTTCGGTAAGTCTTTATCAGCGCTTCATGAAAGTGCCAACGACTAATTAACCTACTATTCATTGTGTCTATGTACGGTGAAAAATCGCTTTCCACTTCACCCCTACTCCGCGACCGGATGTAACGCGACATGCGACATGTAATAGATGGACGAAAAAATTTTAGGCGATGTGATGAAGTAAAAGATTTGTAATGTATGAATAACAGGAGATTAAATAACTATAAATAAAAACTATAACCACATATTATAAAGAGAACAGATACGAATCCCGGTAAAACATCAAACGATTTTCAGCTCCGTCGTCAATGACCTTGGACCTTTAACTCGGTATGGCCGCGATGTTGCCAGTTTAAAATATTTTCTGAATTTCCTACCAAATTGCACTGTTGACTCGGGGACAATAACAATTTCTAGTGCCGGATCTAGTTTTTTTGGAAGTGTCCACTAAATCTTCAAAACTGCGCCATGAATTATAACAATAGTTATAATCAAATATATTATATTGATTCATATGCTAGATCCCATTAGGTACGAATCGTTAAGTCTTAATATCTATTTCAAATTTAAAAACATGTTTATTGTCACCATTTAAAATGTGATAACAAAACTTGTAAAAGTGCTGTCTTTACTACAAAACTGGTAAATATTCTTTCGATTTATTTATTGGTGTTGGAAAACAATAGGCCAGTCATTTAGTTATAGACTTATAGTCTTCTGAGCTGAGATTTATATCTTTTGTTTGTGATTTTGGTATCCAGGATCACATCAATATGTCTAACCCCTCACAACCACTGCTATCAAATACCACCACTTCCCAAACCCTTAATAATCAATCTACCACGATAAACTCTAACTCCACAAGATCACCGATATCTTATGCTGCGGCTACTTCAGCAAGACCTCCTCCTCCCCAAGTACCATCTCGGGATCAAGCCATCATTATGCATTCTATCCCCAACACTGTACTATTCGATTACATCAAAGCTATAGGTAACATTGTTTCTCCCAAAAACGTTCATTTCGCTTCCATAATCTCTCATGGCCGCATATGTATATATTTATCATCTACCACTCAAGTCGATGAGCTTCTAAAATCACATCAAAACATCTTAGTTAATTCCAATGTAATTCCTATTCGTCGCCTTATTTCCCCCACTAAAAAGAATCTTTATTTCCAATGTCAGCCCATCCATTCCTCACCCCGTTATTGAAAAAGCCCCTCTCGACCTTGGATTAACACTAACTTCTCCCATTTCATACGTCAAATGTGGCTCACCTGATGACGAATACGCACATGTCCTCAGCTTCCGACGTGTAACCTACGTTCTGCCCACCAGTGATCATTTTTCACTTCAAACGTCGATTCTTGTTACGCATGAAAATACATCACACAGAATATTTATTTCTACAGATAAAATTGAATGCTTTCTTTGTAAACAGACTGGACACACAGCTGAATCTTGCCCCAACTCTTCTCACGACCTTCCTCCCCTGTTAAACACACCTGTCACTCATGAACCTTCCTCTTCAGCTGTCCCTGCTACTACTGATACCACTTCAGACAACCCTAAATTAACTTCTGAAGTACCACTCGCTCCCTCCTCTCCTATACCTGGCAAAAAACGTCCCCGCTCAAGAAACAGCATTCCTGACTCTCCACAATCTTCATCACCATCCAACACTCCTCTCGATAATACCAATCCAATGCCTCCTCCAGAATTCACAATACCTAATCCGAAAAAACCTGCCAAAAAAAGAACTTGCTGACGATGATTGTCGCAGTCTAAGCCCCGAATCACGTTCTATCTTACAGAATCTCCATGACGAGTCTCCAGAGTCCTTCTCCCTTAGTAGCACCCAGCTTATTGCGTTCCTCGAAAATACTTATCGAGTCAGCGACCCTCTACATGAAGCCAATAAATTTATCTCCGATACTGCCGCCCTACTGGAAGATTTATCTTTAGTGTATTCTAATGTCAACGAAAGATCCTTGAAAAATCGCATTACTCGTCTGACCAACAAAATCAAACTTAAACTTCACCCCGAGCAAAACATTCATCCTGGGGAACCTTTTCCTGATGACAATAGCTTCTCTGTACTATCTCAGTAAATAACCTCATTATCTTTCCTTTAATGAATACTATTCTCTCTAATACAATGGAACTGCGATGGATTTTATCCTCGCCTAGAAAGAATTCAGAAAGTCATCTCTCTCCATACCCCTGACTTCCTCTGTCCACAGGAAACCAATTTTAAAATCAATCATCAGCGTAACCTAAGAAACTTTGAAGGATATCATTACATCCGTACCAACTGTGTGAGAGCTAGTGGTGGTACTTCTATATTTGTATCTACCGACATATACTCATCTCATCTCCCTCTAACCACCAATTTGTCTGCCCCCAAATCTGTCACTGATACACTGAACTCTGTACACAATACAGCTCTTCGCCTCTGCCTTGGTGCCTTTCGCTCTAGCCCTGCCGATAGTCTACACATTGAAGCTAATGAACTACCTCCACCCCTAAGACGCCCATCCCTACTCCTCTCATATGCTGCCTCAGTATCCTCCAATCCTCTCAATCCTGTTCACTCGCTTTTCACTTCAACGACTAATCCCCCTACCTACCCTCGAACAAGTATAAAATCTATCCCCCAAATACTCACTCCTTCACTCAAAGATACCGACCTTTCTCTGCCCTACCGAAATCAAGAAAGTCTTACAGTTCCTGAAAGCTACCAACCTATACTGTAAAATCTAATTTAAATATTTGTAATAATCATGTAAATATCTGTATTTATTTTTTCTGTGCCAATGACCAGCGCTGTCGAGGCACGTTAAGCTAAAATAAAAAAAAAACAAATATATATTTATGTATTTGTTTAATACCTATATTATGTACATTTCTATGATTCATTATAAATAGTCATTACTCTTGGGAGATTAATTAATAAATACATTTTCAGGTAACACCAATAATAACAAAAATCAACCAAATTTTAAAGTACAAATAATTCTTAATTTATTTATTTTCAAAGGAAATGCAATATACACCTATGCAAGGGAGAATTTTGATAATAATTTGTAGCACCAAAGTTAATATCAAAAACTAAAATTTCTTTCATCATAGGCCGGGATATTAAATTAAATACTCTCATCCCTTGGAAATCGAAAGAACTTAATTTTTCTTTCCGAATAAAATGGACAGTCTTTGTATGAACAATACACTCCGCCGTGATTTTTATCCATTTTATAAGAATAATAGTCTATACCACTATATTTTTATAGTTAATATTACCACAACGCACAATCGATTAGTCAAATAATAACACCTTCAAACAATGAAGCAAACAAAAATGACGTTATGAATTTTGAGAACAGATTACAAGTGATTTTGAGCATGGTTGCCAAGGATATGGTTTGTGAAAAAAAGTATATATTTATGGTATGATTTTTATACATTAAAATCTTTTTAAATGTATAATTCTTTTAATGTTAATAAAATTGATTTAAATCAAGTAATTATCGAATATTTGTATCTGTATAACTATCACACTTAAGAAAATGCTTATAAAATATTTGACCTATGATCGTAAGTTGAAAAGAATATTATGCAAATTGACAACCCTGTTGACAAATTTCGCGAAGCAGCACGAACGGAGTCGACATAAGGCGATGGGCATTTAAATGGGTATGTCGACCCATCTCTCTCTCTTTTTACTGATCTCTGTCAAGCTTTCGTATCTGTTCTCTTTATAATCTGTGATATAACTCTGTAATATTAAGATAACTTTCAATAGTCTCACAAACCTTTTATCTAATTACCAATATGCGATCAAATTTCTACGTTTCTAACAATATCAACCATCATCATTAAATTGACTATATCTTCTGAACGAAATTGGATGGATGTGGTAAGAATATTAAATAAGGCCTTAAATAAAAAGCAATTTATTCCAAGCCCTTCTCGACTATAACCCTGTCATAGACAGAATTAACACTCAAAATTTTGCTTATTTTTAATTTATTTTCAATTATCAATTTTTAACCGATTGAAATATTTTTTTAGTAAATTGTGCAAGTACAAAGTACAGTTTTTCAGATCTTGCGATAAGAAAAAAAAAGTTCCTGAAGTTTTTCATGTAAAATTGAAGTGTAAAGATATGCGCGAAAAACGTTGTTTTCACTGAAATCACACCCTTCTCACCTCGTTAAACAATTTTCCGCAACGACTCGAGGTAAGTGCATCTTATCCTCCATCAATTATGCCCTCTTGTCAACCAAACTCGGCCACCAGGAGGGAAACAATGCTCACAACTCTATATTGCGTAGAGTAATATAAACCTATAATAGGGAACTGATAAATCGATAAAGCACAAACAAAAGGTGTTATTCCTCCAAATCCGGTTACGTCCAATTATTCACGCGTTCCTGCGTATGTTTGTTGAAATCAATGCAAATGAATAGTAATGAAATTAGAACGATGGATATCTATCTATTTATTTATTTACTTAATATCTATATTTATTTACCAATTATAATAATGTCTATCGCAGAATAATAATTATTCTAACGTTCTATAAAGTTTTGAAACATTTTTTCCAAAGACACTGACCGTTCAACTTAGAAGCAACAACTTCTTCCCGGGCTATAGGCCCCGGCGAATATTGAATTACACTTCAACACTATCTACAAGATATTTAACACCAATCATCCTGGTTTGCAATTAGAAGGGACAACACAATTTGTAGACCGGTTTTGGCGTATTTGCGCCTCATCAGTACAAGGTATATGTTCTCCGTCCGCGAGCTAATTAGGCTTTTAGTGCGTCTTGAGCGGTGACCTGTATACTGGTAGCTTTCAATATTCGCCATTTGTTTAAAAGCAATAAATCATTTTGTTTAATTCTACCACTTGTATTGCCCATAATGATGATGGTTTGAATACGTACAATTTCAGAAAATGAACTTACATTATTTGTTGATCGTCAATCAGTCGTAAAATTGCTTATAGCCATTCTCATATCTTCCCCTCAATTTTTCTGGTATTCCGTTTTCGCAGATAACTGCATCAATTCGTTCCCATGAAAACTCGACCAACTGACTTACGAGGCTTATAAGTGTCAATTTTAAAACCTACAATGGGCTGCACCTCGTTAACGAAAAGAGATAGGATTTTTACGATAAAATGACGATGCTGTCATTTTTAGTTACTTTTCTGCTAATCAGAATAAATATTAATTTACCAACCGTAAATACAATTTATCCTCAACAGCCAGGGCAATTTAGGTACAGCTAACGGGTTGACAAAACTTCAAGACGTTGTCAGAACAACTGGTTAAATTCCCCAGTTTTTTTTTGACGTTTATTGACATTCGATCATCGTCTAATATTTACAAGTTTTTTTTGGTATTTTTGAATTCATTGTTTCTTTAAGATTAAAAAACAGTGTGTAGCTAATAAAATGCTGAAGCAGCTAAACAGTAAATGTCAAGAGATGGTAACACCTTTTTTATGCTATTTTGAACGATAATGCCGAAATGGGAGACCGCTTTTCCCGCTTGCTGCTGTAAGAGACGTGAGTAATAGTATTCATTAATATTAATATTTGAAAACCGTTTCTGAGGTAAAGAGGGGGCACTAAAATGGCATGAGAGAGAACGCACCACCATCAACTCCCCATCAATACCCCATCTACAAAAATTTAGATGTCAATCCCCTACGTCTTAGGAAAAGCAAAAGAGAATGTGTACTTGCACCTTATCTGGAGGTTTTCAAAGCGAAGTATTGTTCCACAATTATTGGTTATTTTTGTTGTCAAATAAATGTTTCTGCTTCATTGTTACACCCTGTATAATTATGATTCAAACCGTTGGAAAGCATTTTCTATGAGCGAAAAAGACCGAGAACGGTATCTAAGTGCTTGAAAGCACTTAAAAATGTATAAATTTTCAAAATGAATAGAATGTAAAAAGTTTTTATTAGAATCAATACATTTTCGCGTGAAACTATAAAATCTGCTGACAATAAAGAGTCATAGTAAGTACAATGTATTCTATAAAGTCTTGGAACAATAGTTTTGAAGTTTTTCATCTGGATTTAGAGCTTGGCGCTATCAAAATTATTTTATATTGTTACGGACATATTATGTTGAAGATTCTCCAGAGCTATTAAAATACAGTGAACCTCAAGGATAGGTTTTCAGTTCGACATTTTTTAATCATGAATAACTAGAATCATAGAATACTAGAAAATAAAATAATGAGAACAATACTTGGACCAGACATAACAAGAGATGGAGAGAGACGATTAAAAAAAGGTAGAACGTGTTGCGGAACACACGGTAGCAACTTTAGTTCCTTTCAAGCAAAAATTATGTTATACGTTTGACGTTATAGATAAACAATTTGCATATTCTTTGGTGGTAGAGTAGTAAGCATACCAGACTCTCACGCGGTAGACCCGGGTTCGATTCCCCGTGAGGAAGTTTTTTTTATTGTTGATTTTATTTTTAAATAATTATTCTGCTTGATATTAATAACGACAACAGGGAGACGTTTAAAATATTTAGCAGAATATTCATTATTACAGATAGGTATAATGGTACAGTACCCTTCATGAGGGAGTCCGACTGGCAACATCTACTTATAACAGCATCGTATATTTAAAAAGGGAAACCGTAGCATTATACAAATTGGACATTTAAGAACTGTACTTTTACTACAAAAAAATTAGTGGAAACATAAAATTGAATTGTTAAATTTTCAATTTGAAGTTATATTACAGTTTAATAGATTTTTTCTCAAGTGGGTCGTAGAAAAAATATGCTGTTCGACTCGTGTGGATTGTCCATATCACACTTGAACAATTGAGCACTCCGCCTACGGCGTCGTGCTCAAACTTTGTCCTCATGCGATATGGCCATCATATCCACACTAGTCGCACAAACTTCTATTTCTATCAAAATATGCCCTTTTACATTTAAAAACAACCTGCCAAATGTCAAATCAATTTATCCATCCATTTTAAAGTTATCGAATTAAAACATTCAGGTTTTCAAAATTTCAACACCCTGTATTCCGAAAAGTAAATGTGCTAGACCCCTTAATCCTCATGTCCTTTTGACAACCGATGCTGTAAATAAACAAAAAAGATCAATCGCGCAAAAAAATTATGGAAATAATAGTAAAAATGTATCCGAACAAATTCAAATAGATCACCAGCACTGCGAATACCAGCTTTGCATAGAATTTTAATAAAGCGTCGGTGGTTCAGTGGTAGAATGCTCGCCTTCCACGCAGGCGGCCCGGGTTCGAATCCTGGCCGGAGCATATGAATCGCTGCTTCGTAAACGAGACAGAGACTAAGGAGAGAGCACAATCACGCAAGTAAGGCACATAACGAAGCAACGTAACATAACGTAGCGTAACGTAACGCGTAACGGTCAGATCTTTCGCATCGCGACCCCCGGTCGCTCAAACATAACCTGACGTAAAGAACTAAAGTTCCAAAAATGGAAAAGGAAACAGGAGAAAATATAGTGCGATATATAAAACCAAGACTCCTAGTGATCTGTCTACCTTCCTGGGAAGGACAGGATGGACAATGACCTAGGAGAACAACTCCTCAGGAGGATGTACAATGGGTCACATATGGCCTAAGTGTTGTGAGCTTACACACCCTTCCTACTTTACAAATAGAGAGATTACAGATAAAACCAAGGAGCCTGGGATGGATGGAACATATTATGAAAAGAGCACAAAAAAAACATTAAAGATAATAACAACATGGGTTCCGTTGGGATCAAGTAAAGGCAGATATAAAGACATTGGAAATCAGAGACTGGAAAACAAAATGCAGAGACAGAAGAAACTGGAAAACTATAAGAACAGAGGCCAGGACAGATAATATGCAGTGTTATTCAAAAGTCCCCTCCTCCCTCGTATCTTTTGAACGGCTACACTTACATTAATAAAATTTGGAGGGGGAAAATAAAGTATTGTAAACTTCTCTACGAATGGTAACAGGTGACGTAATAGTAATAGATGACGTCACAGTGCCACTCTGGCCAATAATTTTAAATAGGACCTTATGGCAAGTGATATCTCGTTTGAAAGGCATTGACATTGGCAACATAGCCATATCAATTTTGTTTGGGTTTAAACTAATTTTGATGGATACATCTAATAAATACCAAAATTATTATTTCACATTCAAATGTTGAAGATTTTTCAGTCCGACTCTGGTTAGTGGTCAAAAAAATTTACGTTTGAATTTAATAATATTTGTTGCTTTGCAAAGTTTTTCTAATTTGCTTGAATATTTATTTTCATTATTGTTTAACGAGACGTTTGAGAGTTCACATAGGCAAAATGGTACGTACTCAAGCCGACAAAGTAGCAGCTATCTTAATAATTGGTGAATCTAAAAAGAATCTCCATGACGCGGAACGTTTATTTAATGGGAGAGGCCCAGATCCCTCTATCTCGAGAACTTATTTGAGGGAGCTACTTCACAAGTTTGAAGCAACAGGTAGTGTTCAAGATGCCAAACGATCTGGTCGACCAACATTTAGTGATTATAAGAAAAATTTATATTGTTGCTGAAATGGTAGTAAACCCTACTTCCTCTTCAACTAAAGTTGCGTCTATCTGTGAAGTAAGTAAAAGTACATTACAAAGAGTGTTGGCTAAAAATAAATTTCATCCATACAAGTTAAAAATGGTTCACCACCTTTCGGATGATGTCCCCGACAGAAGACTCGAATTCTGTGAATGCATGACAAATCAAATTAGTCAAAACCCAATATCCACAAAACAATGGAAACCACATAGCCGGTTCTGTCTTCCTAAATTAAAAATTTAAGCTGTGAAGTGTATCTGGAGATGTTACAAAATGCAATTGAGCCGTAAATTCTTGAAATTCTGGAAGATAATCCGGATGAATTCGGCCATATAGAAATAACATTTCAACAAGATAGTGCTCCTGCACATTATTATGGTGCAGTAAGACGTTACCTGGATGAAGAATATCGAGGTAGATGGATCGGCCGGCGAGGTCCTATAGAATGGCCACCTCGGACACCAGATCTGACACCATTAGATTTTTTTCTATGGGGGTACTTGAAATCCAAGGTTTATACTACGGCACCAGATAGCATTGGCCTTTGGAAAGAAATAATTATCAAAGAATGCAATGCAATTTCAGCTGACACATTTGAAAGAGTACGACAAGAGTTTACTAATAGGATGTATTACTGTCGGGAAGTAGACGAAGCACATTTCGAACACTTGCTATAAGAATCCATTGTTGATATTTAATTCATTAAATTTAAAAAAATAATTTCAATAATTTTGGTATTCATTTAATGTATCCGTCATAATTAGTTTGAACCCGAACAAAGTTATTATGACTATGTAGCCAATGTCAATGACTCTCAAATGAGATATCACTTGCCATAAGGTCATATATTTAAAATTATTGGCCAGAGTGGCACTGTGACGTCATCTATTAATATTACGTCACCTGTTACCATTCGTAGAGAAGTTTACAACACTTTATTTTCACCCTCCATATTTTATTAATGTAAGTGTAGCCGTTCAAAAGATACGTGGGGGGGAGGGGACTTTTGAATAGCACTGTATTATAATCGCAATGATGTAAGAGGAGCAACAGCTCGTCGATAGGATTGAACTAAGCAAGCCTTAATACCTCGGGATCGAACGGCTATGATGATGATGATGATGCTCTGACAAAATCACGAGAGAGAAATAGAATAGAATAAAAATATCCACAGAAGTTGAATATTTGGGAGTAGCCCTTGATTCCAAACTGGATTGGAGGACAAATCTGGGAAAAATTACTACCAGGGTGACTAGGCTTTTCTAGAAATGCAGAAGAGTAATAGGCAAAACCTGGTGGTTCACTGGCTTTACACAACTGTGATAAGACCAACGATCACCTATGGAACAATAGTCTGGTGTAGGAGGAAAAAGTGTCCTCTGCAGTCAACATATTAACTTCAATCCAAAGACAAGCCCTCCTAGGTATTACCAGGGTAATGAACAGTACAGGGAGGCATCAATGGAAACCCTTATTGGACTTCCTCCTTTGGAACTTTTTGTAAGGGCGGAGGCCATTCTTAGGCTGCAATCGGAAGACTTATGGTCCCCAAACAATGTTCGACAAGGGCACATTGATCCAACTGGGACAATACTAAATAAACACATATTTCAAATGAGTTTTAATAGCATGAGACTGGAGAACATCTTCACTGAACGAGTGAAAATAATCATACCGTCCATGGAACAGTTGATGCATCCAGGTCATGAGATATACTTTGTTCAAATGTTCAAAGTATATCTTCAGGTTCTGTTAATTCTAGTTATACCTTACATACTTCCAATGAATAAAGCAACTTATTCGTTCAGCATAACTTTATTTTATAATAATCAAAATTCATGTCTACAAATCTATACATCTATAACCCAACAAAAATGCTTACACTACAATAAATAAATAAGCACCTGGCAACAGTAGGGACGTGTACTAAATTCCTGTACATAGTTCATTCAACTACATAATTCTCTCCTAAGTATTGACCAATTATCAATCAAAACAATATATTTTACGAAATATATTTTTGTCTATTCACTACAGTCATTCTGGAGGAATCATCTGGTTCATCGATAGTTCCAAAACAACAAACCATGGCAATGGGGCTAAATGGTATAAATAGACCTGAGGAGGGAATTGTTCCTTAGCTTTGGTCAATACACGTCTGTGTTTCAAGCAGTGACGATTGCCCCTATAGCCTCCAATGATAGAAACATCAGAATATTCACTGACAGCCAGGCTCTGCTTAAAGCTATCAGTAATCCAATAGCTAAATGACAGACATGTTGGCAAAAGACAACAAAGTGTCTCTAATATGGGTGCCGGCATATGAGAGGATTGTAGGTGATGAAAGGGCAAACCAGTTAGCTAAAGGAAATTCTAGAGGAGAATTCATATGACCGGAACAGTTTTGTGGAGCTGTACAAGTAGTAAATGATTGGATTCCAATACTGAGAGGCAAAGCTGCCCTGTTTTTTTTTCATAAACTGATATTAAAGTAGCGGAAATATTACCTCACATAACTATTTTTAAAACCAAATCTACTCTGGAGGAAAACTGACAAATGGTAAGATAATGAACCTGCAAGAAGAAATACAATTAATGGATGGAAATGACAAAAAGTTGACAAATCATTCGAATAGATTAACAGTTGTTAGTGAATTGGCGAAAAGTACCTAGTGCAGAAGAAAGAAAATCACTAGTGATAAAAATCTAAATTATTTAAAACCATACTTAAATCTCGATCAAGAACACCACCACAAGTTTATAAATATTGTAAGGAGTGGTAATAGATCTTCGTTAGTAGAGAACAGCAGCAAATTCAATTTTACGTTAAATTTTAATAATTATTGTACCTTCACTAGCTGTACTTTTAATAAATGAATGTTTCGTAGTGTTGAGATATTTTCCACTGAATATCCCTCGGACATTGACAAATGCCTCATAATCTTATGACAAGTTTCTCGAGCCGAAGGCTTCGGGTTGTTACCAAGGAACGAGCTTGAGAAATTTGTAATAAAATTATCTCGTTTATCATCAATGTCTTAGGGATATTATTACTGAGAAACTGACTAGAGCTTAGCTGATATTTAAAAATACTATACTATGTGAAATCGTAGTAGGCTGGAAATATGGGTGTGTCTTCATTTTAAATGCGACACAGTGTATAAAATTTTTTTCAGATTTTTAAGATAAAAACTTTTTTCTACGGCTGTGCGTTTTAACCCATTTTCCAGCACGCATTTTAGTTTTGAGAGTGTCACTAGTAGTCCAAGCAACGAATGAAAAATAGCGGAAATAATTCATGTAGAAGCCAATTTTGGCACACTTGTGGGGGAAGGTGTTCTTAACAACATACTAAAAGTACTGAGAGGTGGGGGTGGAGCTAAGAGTGCGGGGGTCTTTAAAAGTCCCTTTTTCAGTTTTTTGTTGATAACTCGAAAAATACCGCCTCTACCGTTAAAGTGTTCATATACTAAATTAATCTACATCAAATTTTCTATAAAAATGGTTCTCTACACCATTTTGCTAAGATCAATGCTTAAAAAGATATGGAGGCGGAAGATGGAAAAATGAAAAAAAAAAACGTTTTTATTGTTAAAAATGAAATGTTTGTAGTTAAAAATAACATGTTGATTGTTGAAAATGAAGTAATTAGTGAATGAATAATGTATCTTTAACATTAAATTCCGTCGTAATTTCATCTTCATCGATGTTGTCTTCGACGGGGGCTCCGTTCGTACATGAGCTGAGGCATCCACAGGAAGCAGAGCAGGCAATCCCTGCTTTGCGGCAACCGCAGCGCACCCCACACCCAGTCGTGCATCGGCAAAAGATCATTTTCAAAACGGAGTCGGGTGCCACAGGGTCGTTCGTGTTAACTGGGTCAAGGATTCCTTCTTCTCTCTTGTCCCAACCCCATTGGATGGGTGGTAGAGGGTTTCCGAGCCACTGTTATATCTGTAAGAAAGTAATGAGACCAATGTAAGAATTCATCACAAATTAATATTCGTAATTTGAAGGAAGCAGTGGGTATTTAAAGCTACATGTGAATGGATTTACCTGTAGATATACTCTGAGTGAGTGTAGCTTTGAAGCTCCTTTGGTAGGAGGAAGAGTTGCCTTTCTGATTTGAACTTCATTGACGCTTTCAAAAATGCCGAATACCTATGTCCGTTCAGGTTGACTTGATAAGCAGGCGCTTTGTATATAGCCAAAAAAAGCTTCTCGCCAGCCTGTTCAATATCCTCAGGTAATGCTGAGGGATCCTTGAATATTGTTGAAATGTCTTGAGTGAGGCCAGGATTTTCTGCGAAGAGCTTAGCGATTCCCACTTTACTCTTTCCATGTATCGCCGAAGTGGTGTCGCATCCGGAGAAGATATGGAGAAGGAGAATCGTTTTGGCGATTGGAAGTTGTTGAAATTGCCGCTCTGAGAACAATTTGGTCTCCACATTCCCACGGCCTGGCTTCATAAAGTACATATTGATTGATTGTGGTGCCAATCCAATGAGGAGAACTATCAAGTCCACATCCTCCCCAACTATTACTACTGTTGGATGTATAGCAGCTTTATCCAACCCGCACCTCACAATAGTGCCGTCAGCATTCCCTGTAGCAATAGTTGTTTCAATCCCGGCTGCTGTAATTTTCTCACTGAGCAAGTGGATCAGCCTTGTTTTGTTCCTTTCATTAGCAAGAAAATGCTTCTGTTAAACTGTGATGGCCGTGCTTTCATGAATGTTGATGTCAACAGTAGTTTTTGTGATCCCTCTTCGCTTCTGCTAAGCTCGTTTGGTGCTGTCTACATCACTATAACCATCAAAAACCACCATACAATTTTCACCGTAGTGTTTCTCCAACAATTCACCCCTACCGTTTAAGGCCCCAACGACGCACACAATAGGCACACCAACACCCCTCTCAAAATATACTTCGAAATAATTTTATATTAACACACGAGCATTGATTTATCCATGTACAATATTTTGCAACTAACAAACAAATTTTGAATTTTTGTATTGTTATTGTTGAAATATTAATTATTTAATTTTTAAATAATAAATTTAAATAATGAATATTCAAATACTTGTTTAACCTGTCTTCGCTATGTTTCATATTTGGAACAAAGGACGGTAAGAGGTTGATTAATTAAACAATAAATATTTCATTTTTAACAGTAAGAACTTTTTTTTTTCAATTTTCCATCGTCCGCCTCCATATCTCCTTAAGCATTGATGATAGAAAAAAGTGTATGAAACCTTTTATAGAGAATTTTATGTAGATTAATTTAGAATATAAACACTCACTAGAGGCATTATTTTTCGAGTTATTAACAAAAAACTGAAAAAGGGACCTTTAGAGACCCCCCGCACCCTTGGCTTCACCACCATTACTCAGAACTTTTAGTATGTTGTTAAGGACACCTTTCCCTACAAGTGTGCCAAAATTGGCTTCTACATGAATTATTTCCGCTATTTGGTATTTTCCGGTCTTCGTTGCCTGAACTATAGTGCGGGAAAGTAAAATTATGCAAATTTTGACCTTATTAGATAGTTTTTCACTTCGTTAGTCTTAACTATTGTTACAACAGGTGGATAAATATTAACGAAATATATCAAATAAAATTATTTTATCTACAAATGACTTAAAACCATTGCCGTCACCGTGATCGTCATCTTTATGCGACCTGCAGCCGATGCCATCCTCATCGCCGTTATCTACTTACCAGTTAACATCAAATAACTCCACTGGACTGGCAATTTCAAGTGATTCACAGAACACAACAAACTGTGCTTTTAATATTAATATTCAAAATAACTAATAGTTTTTAGTGAAAGCTTTGTATATGTATGTTGAAATGAAATAGTTTTTGAAAAATGGGTTGATATATTTTTTGCATATACGGTCGTAGAAAAAATAATGTTCCTAACTCGTGCGTAAAGTGTCTTTCCCGCCCTTGACCGCTTGCCCGAACACCGCTCCGCGTCGTTCGAGTTAACTGCAGTAGCGTGCGGGAAAGTATCAACTTTCCGCGCTTGTTGGGAAAATAACTATTATGTTTCACTTTAAAATAGCATTTCCTGGGACCCTATTCTCAAACCGTGACATATTTTGTCGCATGCGAGAAATCCTCTTTGTCGAATAAAATCTGAATATTCTTATTCTCAAATGTCGCCTTCGCAAATTTTTGATAGACAAATTGTAGAATGGTCAAAGGCAGTCGACAATTAATGTCGAATGCACAGCACACCCTCTAGCAGTTTAACTCTCATCTACAATTTGTATCCAAGTTATAATATCGTGACCGGCCGCTTGAGAGCGCATAAGTAGCGTGACGTTGCAGAATCGCCCAATCGGAGGACGGAGTGAACGTCACGATAACTGTCAATTATTGAAAGTTACAAAATGGTTATCACCCGTCAACTTTTCAGTCAATATTTTACCTTTTAAATAAAGGTTTATGGTAGCTATATATCTTTAGAGTGGATTATGATAATCAATGATTTCAAGTTTCAAATTCTCCGTGGTGGAACTGTTTTTCCGAGATTTTTATATGTATGTATTTATTTATAATATATTTTATGTATATATATATTTAATATAAAATGATGAACAACTTCGAAGTTTTCTTTCAAGTTTCCAAAAATATTATTGAGATTTCTAACGTAAATAATAAATTATTTTTAGGATGTAACTATAAACTATATAGGTATTACGTAGAATTATACTTATAGATCTCACTGTATATTCATCTTATTTCATTTTTTGAAAAATAGTTAACAACTCGAATTTAAGATAAAGACACTCCTGTATTTGGTTTATTTCTTGGTGTACATATTGGAATTTTTTACAGTCATTTGAGTGTGAAAAATATGTGCACTTTGAAATAATTCAGGGATATCCATCTTATATTTAATATTTAAATATCCCGCCCTTATGCCCGATTTCACCAACCGTCTCGTAAAGTTAGGTAATATCCAAGTCGAATTTAGGAATTTCTAAATGCACGTGGTCCAACGTAAATTGCGTTTAGAAATTCCTAAATTCGACTTGGATATTACCTAACCTTACGAGACGGTTGGTGAAATCGAGCATTAGTTATTTCATATTTCCCGCTCTTTTAGTTATTCTTCTTCTTGATCCTTTTTTGAGCTATATTCTGAGGGATAATTTACCTTTTTCTTGTATGTCACAGATTTCTTTAGTTCTGTGCTCCATGTATATTATCGCAGCGCGCGGCTGGCGCGGCGGACGGTCACAGTACTAATATATTAGATCTGAGATTTAGTAAAGGAGTTAGCCTGCTAGAGGGTGTGCTGTGGTCGAATGCGAGAATTTCATAACTTGCAAAATTTATAGGTTAACGTTTAGTCCAGTAAATAAGGGTATCAACCTTGAGAATAGGTCGGGCCGGTGTCATTTTTTTTTTAATTTGTAGGTATTGATGTGTACATTAACCTCTCAAAATCTCATATATGGCGGAATGACCGCAAGACCCTGAAAATCGCCCTGAAGAGCCCAAAAATCCATTTTCCCAAATATTTTGGTCCATATCTCCCAAAATATGGCACCTAGAGATTTCGGATTTGGACAGAAATGAAGATCAGATCAATGCCTACAAAAATGGTCCCTATCGTTTTCGTCGTCAATTTGGTGGTTTTCGAGATAACGGGCCACAAACGCGCGCCGTATTTTTTACATCTGACCTGGATCTCGGGAAGCACTCTCAGCTCCTTAATTTCTGAGCGGATGGACAATTTTTCTAATTACTCGGGTAAAAATGCATATTTTTTTATGATTCAAAGTTCATTTGTAAGGAGAAATCTGCATCTATAATATCTTGTCACTGGTTTTTTTTGGGCCCCCAGAATTTTGGGAATTCCCGCCAAAGCAAAATTTTGGTCGATATTTTGACCCCCCCCTATGAATCTAGTTGTATTTTGTCTATAAAAAGTATTTTGACCGAATCCTTCCGAATAATGGGACTTTGAAGGGTTTCGAAGACACTCCGGGGGATTACATAAACATTTTCTCGCGCATTCCAATAAACCACGAGTTTTCGTCAGGGCGGTTTTTCCGGATTTTCGGAGTTTTCCGATATTTTATGGAAAATCCCGGAATTTAGGGATAATGGATCCTTTTAACGGGTTCTGATACACCTCATTCGAAAGCTTATGTTCTCCCCTTGTGAACGGTACTTTTTTTTTCATTTCAACTCTTTTAGTTTTCCGGAAAATCTAGAGAATCTCTGCCACCCTGAAAATCCAAGTTTTTTTTTTCATGATTACTTTATTTTTGTGGTTTGAATTTTTGAGAGTGAAAATTACACCATATTGAAGAGGACATTCTGACCTTTCCGTCAATATATATATCAAGTACTTTCACGCGTGTATGTGTAAATCTCCATTCAAACTTGCAGGCTTGCCTCCCACCGACGAAGCTGCAAGGCAGCACCTATATCGCACGTATTTACAAGTGCAGCATTGGCTCGCGAACGAACTACCGCCAGAAGAATGGGGATGGAAGCATATAGGGGGTGCATTATTGCCGGTACAGACGACGAATGAGCCGGTACATCCGGACTTGTTGAAAATGATCTCTTGTCGGTGTAAAATGGGCTGTACCACGCTATGTTCATGTAAGAGAGCAGGACTGAAGTGCTTGATTATTTGTGGTTCATGTCATTCAGGCCCGTGTTCTAATTACAAGGATGAGGATGAAGATGTGATTGTATCAGCTGATCAAGCAGAGGGAGGGGCAGAAATTGGTGGAGGTGAAGATAGAGAGCTAGAGGAGCAAGAAGAAGAAACAGAAGGCATGGATGGAGAGGGGGTTGATGATGTCAGCCAGCAACATCCATCTGAGATAAATGTGTTGGAATGGTGATGGATAGATGTCTAATTGTTCATGTATGTTCCAATTCTCATATACTTTCAAAAATAAATCTTATTTTTCAAAAACTTTTTTGCCGAATTATTGAAAATGACTTGCCAAAAATTGGCAGACCTCTAGGCTACATTGCCGAAGACCTAATAGCTCCAAGGATCAGGCCGAGAGTACAAAACAGCGTTCTCAACTCCAAAAATTTTCAGGAAACAGATAGTTATTGGGGGCACCTTCATTGCCGGGATAATTACGTGAGGAGGGAGAAAACTAGTGGCGCCATCTACGATTGACCCTCGAAGTTCAAAAAATCAAGATACGTGTATATCCAGTCCCCTTGGCTCACACATTGGCTGAGAAAATGCCGTATTTTTATTTTCCAAGCATGATAATTTTCGCGACCCCTTTTTGCAATAAATATTGGGTTAGCGAAAAAAACCATGGGGACCATTTTTGTAGGTATTGAACTGCTCGTCATTTCTATCAAAACCGCAAATCTCTAAGTGCCATATTTTGGAAGATATCGGCCAAAAACGTTTTTGGGCTCCGAGGGCCATTTTCCGGGCCTTGCGGGCATTTCTCCATATATGAGATTTTGAGAGGTGAATGTAGCCATCAATACCTGCGAATTAAAAAAAAATGGCATCGGCCCGACCTATTTTCAAGGTTTGGCCTTGTTCTGGACTACCGTTACTGGACTAGTTATACATGTCAAAAGTGAAAACACTCAAAACATTGTTTAATACTTTTGTTAGGAGATTTTTGTAGAGAGAAAATGGCAGCTTTATTAATTGCTATTGAAAATTTAGAAAATCAAGAAATGTGTCAGCGGCCTCGAGAGAGACGAGGAATATATAGAAGCGCTTTTACATTTTTATCTGACAGAAAGTTTATTAAAACGTTCAGATTAACTAAAGAATTAGCTAGAGAGCTAATCATTATTCTAGAACCCTTAATAGAACAAGGGAATCGTGCAAGTGCATTATCTCTTGAAGAAAAGGTATTTTCCAGATAAAAGAGGCTCATTTTCTTTTTCTTGCATCAAATTTATTAATGTTCGTTTTTGGTTTTGGATGCAATAATTTTTTTTGGTTTCACTTTCCATGTTTATCTTGTTATTCTTGTTCTACATTCAAGTAAGTACATTGTACATTCTAACAAATAACCAAATCATTACTGTCATCACAGATCATATAACTACTACTGTCATTTCATTATTTTACAACTTTAAAAGAGAAGTGGCATAGAACACGATATAATATCGAAATTTCGGTGTTGCCAGTTCATGTTATTCGACAAAATTTATCTCATGCGACTTATATGTCGAACCCATTTGAGAATGCCAGATGCCAATGTTGTGCGACAATTTCTATCGACATATGTCGAATACGACAAATGTCATTCGACATTCGAGAATAGGCCCCCAGTACTTTTAATTCAAAAAGTTTATTATAAAATCAATATTAAATAATAACCCTATAATATTTTTCATTATCCTTGGTTCTATAACAATTTTTTTTATCCCTCTTTATCTGTTCATAAAATTTCAACACAAATGATATTGATCCACATTTCCACTTCACTCAAAACAACTAAAATAGTTCACTATAAATTTCGTGTATGCAAATCACGATTTCGATTCTCTCAACCACTTATAATCCCCCAGGATTTCGGACTCAATTCCTTTCGAAATAATGTTTACATTGCATCTTCTGCAAGTTTTCGTACACTGAAAAGAAAACCCCATCACAAATTATAATAAGTATTAAATTAACTGTAGCTTTCGTAATCTCAATGTGATGTACTGTATAGATAGAGTTGAAATAATACCCTTCTTGGTGCACAGAGAAAACACGTCCAAATAAAAAAAGTTTCTAGAAAAAAATCGCTTGCTGCAAATAAATTTTTATTAGTGGTAGAAATATTATTCACTAGTAGTTGAAAAAAACAGATAGCTAGTTTTGTCCGTTAAAGCGGTCGACAAACCTTAGTCACCAGGTAATTTGTACTTAATATAAAAAGTTCCAGGAATTGAATCATTTACTCTTAACTATCTATCGTTTATCCTAAGTGAGCTCAATATTAATCATTAGCTATCTAAGTACTTGAAATCGGGTCTTCGACACATTCCGGTAACATCGGGATTGTTCGGCTGTCCGTTAGGTAAGGTGCAGTCAGAAGAAATTGCATCATATAATTTTTGAAATTCGGAAAGACGGCACGTGTAAAGTGTACCTATACCTAGCGCATGACTGTGAAATATTATATTATCTCTGGTAGTGATAGTGAACAATGGAATACAAGCTAAGGTTAACCGAATGGGGTTTAGGTGATTTTGTCCAATAATTTGAAGGTAAAACCCAAAAGTTCTATTGAGACAATAATAAAAAAACATTTTGGGTGTTGTCATACCTGTATTGAAAATATATATTGTTTAGGTAGGTATCGTTTATAATATGTGTACCTACCTACCTACTGTTATATATTTTATCTAAAGATCATATATTGGTTAATTCCAAAAATTTTATTTGTTTCATTTTTAAAAAAATTGATGTAATTTCCTTTAATGAACATATGTTTGCATATGAAGTTCAGATAACTAATGATCTATCTTGCTTTTCAGTGATTCAATTTTATTTTCAGATAGTCACTTTGAATGTACAGTCTAATAGCATTACATACATTACTTTTTTTAAATTTTTTCTCATTTTTTAATAGTTATTAATCTGATGTCACGTAAGCCAAAACAAAATTTTGATTGCGGGTAACATAATAACAAGAAAAGCTGCAGCATTTGTTTTATATACAACACCAAAGTTACAATTATGTATTTTATTTTCGTATTTTTGGAAATTATTGAGGAAATTATTAATTTTTAAACTTGAACATTTTTGTATTGTACTTAGACTGAAAACTTATGCCTTACTATTTTCAAGTTACTTTTATTATTTTCGTATTTTTTGTTGAGAAAATTAGTGATTTTAAGACTCAAATGTTTTGTATGATTTGTATTGTATACATTGACTGAAAACGTTCTTTATTATTTTTAATTTACTTTTATTTTTGGTAACTTTAAGAAATTGGTATATTATGGAAAGTTATTTTTAAATTAGGTAGGTACCTGGAAAAATACAAATGTTCATTTTGCATAAGTTTTAAATTAAATGTTTTTTGTGAATTTGTTTTTTTTTAAACCCATTAACCTGTATTACTAAGGTAAATACACATTTCATCTATTATAGGTTGTACAATTATTAGAGATAAATGAATAAATCACTAAGGATTGATGTACAATATGTCAGATTTAATAAACGATATTATATTAAATAGCTACTAACAAGTTATCTGAGTCAATAACTGCAAGTGACCAAAACATTTATAGTAAATAAAATGGACTACTTGGAATATATCTATGATAAGTGATCTCTATATTAACTGTAATTGTTTTATTTTAGCAATATGGTTCTTTCTGTGGTAAATGAAAAAGTCATTTGTCCCCTATTTAATCGAACTTTTTTGCTACTGCAAGTGAATATTCGCTAATGGCTAGCGAATTTTTTTCTCTGTGTGTGCGTCATCGATTGTTAATGTCCTTCTAACACATTACGTGGGAAGAAATGGAAAAAAAGGCAGGTCTGTGATTAATCCTAATCAAAATATCACATTAATGAACCGTTTGAATGTATTACAAACGTTAACCCTAATCTTTGACTCACAAAAATTTGATTGGTTGATGTTTAGATTACGCACAAGTGCAACCTATCAATCGGGATCTCAAAATACTATGAAGGCGTAACTTTCGTAGCAGCAATAATGTGTCTTACGTATTTTTGTAACTGTCACACTGACAGTTCTCGTCAGGTCTGTACTTTGTTGTTTACGGTCAATTATTATTTATGAAAAGTGAATATTGATCTTATTGTTATATATATTTTAATAATACAAAAATATGCATAGATACACGGAAAAACATCAGCATTTTGAAAGTTCTCAAGTATTTTCAGTTAGAAAAAGAAACTAGTAATTATTAATTTCAAAGCCTCTTTGAATTTGGCTGAATACGATCTGGATGATTTTATTTATTAAATTTAAGGTTAGCTATATGTCAAAATAGCAAATAAAATAAACGACATGCCGAAAACCTGGATATACGTCACAAACGATGACGCACACCAAGGAGGGTATTATTTCAACCATAGAGTTTGTTCAGCCATCCTTTGTCGTTACGACATGCATTGTCCAGCTTGCTCTCTCATTCATGAAATGGATGAGACGGAATTATTACGTCATTAACGTATTTCTTATCTAAGGTCGACATAAATTTTATCTGTTACTTTTGACAGTTCAGTTGTCATATTTTGAAAACAATTAACATAAATATGTCATTGATTATAATTTTGAGGTCAAGTGTAAAATAACATTCAAGTAATATAAGACATACGTAAAACAGCAGAATACGTCACCCATTATGACGTAACGGCAAAGGGTGGCTGAATCTTAATAGGATAATATTGATCTCTTTATAAAAATGTGTCAATATGTTAACCTAAAAATTTGTATATAATTGAACTATCAAATGTGATAGATTATGAAGTTTCTTGTCAATTATTTTATAAGAAAAATAGACGAATAAAGCCTCATTCAAATGACCAATGAAAAAATTTTTAAATTTAAAATAAGGGTCATTTAAAAAATAATAGAGGAGCCTTACTAAAATAAATAAGTAGGGAGCTTTTTTGAAAAATTTAGTGAGGAAAGTAAAATAATTTTTGATATACAGAAAATATATGTAAATTAAAGAAGTAGTATTAAATATGGAAGTTTAAAATTATGGAAATATGAATGGGAATAAAAAATACATTCGAAGAATTAAAATGTTAGAAGCTGTTCACAAAATTCAAGAGAAAAAATAGGATAATAGACAAGAAGTTCGTATGATATGGAGAATTAAAATTATGCATGGAGGAAAGAAATAGGGAAGTAAATTTCAAATAATTCAAATTGGACATTAATTTGAAATATCAAAATTAAAGGGAGTTTATCGTATGGGAAAAGGTTTTAACAATCAGAATAAGAATAAAAATATTAATATAATTGGAACAAATACAAAATTCATCAAAATAATCATAATTCTTCATAAATAAAATAGTTGTTATTTAAATACTTAATTTGGATGTGATGTAATTTTGCATTGTAAAATATAATTTCCTAAATTTAAAAATTTTGACAATTTAATAAAAAAAAATTGAACCTCAACCTGAGTAAGATCAACAGCCCGGGGCAAGAATATAAAAATAATATCCTAAAAAAGAAAATCAATACAATACTTACCGGTACTCCACCGATTCCTACGACGTACAGTAGCTGGGTCATAAAGAGGGCGGCTAACAAGTTCATAAGGGTTGTTCCAGAGAGATTCCGGAGGTCCGAAAATAAACTGAAACAACAAAACGTTTCTATAAGAGAGTTGTTGCTCTCACAACTGATCCAGTGAGGTCACAGCTGGCTTTGTAAATTATTTAGTTTAAACACGAGCTTTCCCATTATATTTTAGTACAAAGGTTTAACTTATTTCCTGGTATCGTATTAAATGCGCTTAAGGCGAATTTTCACATTCATAGCCTGGTCACCATGTAAAAGAAGATAATTTTCGTCTGTTTATTATGTGTATGTTTATTTAGTTGTAAACCGTCAAAATGTAGATTGTCTCAAAGTATATCGACTTCGCTCTTGCCGGCAATCATAGAATTAATGGGCCAATATGGCCAAATGCTGCTGAAGAAGAGATTGCCAGTGGTGGACTATTTGAAATTATTTTTAAAAGGATCAAATCTACAAGTATCTATATTTTGTATCAAAATATTTTGTATCAAACATCCTTTTTTTTTCTTTAATATGTGAAGTCCATTTCTTTTTCTTTTTTCTACTAACTGAGAGATTATTAAATACTATTAATAGTCTAAAGCAGGTAGGATGGACTACACCTTACCAAAAGCATTCCGACCAATTAGTCTCACATCGTTACTAGGTATATAAGAGATGAAGTGCTAGTTCACAACCCACTTCATCCAAATCAGCATGCATATACTCCGGGAAGGTCCACTGATTCGGTCCTTCACCAAGTGGTTGGCAGAATCGGAAGATCATTGTACAACAAAGAATCCACCCTGGGTATATTCATATATATCGAAGGAGCGTTTGATGAAACAACCTTTCCAACAATTACCCAGCAACTGAACTCCAGGAATGTACCTCTGGTAGTAGGAGAATGGATACTCAAGATGCTCTCTAGTAGAGCAATAAGTATCAATGTAGAAGACATCACAGTAAGAGGACTGGTCATGAGGGGATGTCCACAAGGTGTCTTATCACCCCTTCTGTGGAACATAATCCTAGACACCCTGATTAATCACCTCAACAACAATGGATTCTACACAATTGCATACGCAAATGACATAGTTATCTTGCAGACTGCCAAATTTGTGAACACAATGTGCGATAGAGCGCAGGATGGGCTTAAATTGATTGAAACATGGAACACTCACTGTCGAACAATCCCAGAAACACTGAGATGGTCCTTTTCACAAGGAAAATAAGTTTATCGGGTTTAAAACCTCCCGAAATCTTCAAAAGCAAACTAAACTTTTCGGAAAAGGTGAAATACCTTGGTATTACCCTAGACAGTAAACTAACATGGAACTCTCATCTACACAGCAGAGCAAAAAGTGCATATGTCGCTTATGAGCAGTGTCGGAAGACAGTGGGACGCACATGGGGTCTGTCACCCCGTGTGGTCACCTGGATCTACACTGCAATAATAAGACCCATGTTAACGTATGGAGCAATTGCATGGGGACCAAAGGTTTTACAACCAACGGCCATCCAAAAATTATATCAAATACAGCGAATGGCTTGTTTAAACATCACAGGACCCATGAGAACAACACCAGCCGCAGCAATGAAACTAATTACTATTACTGGTCTAACTCCTCTAGACCTGTACGTCAAGGAAGTTGCGTTAATGGCCATGGTACGATTGCGCACGGCTAGTGGAAACCCCGGAGTGGGAGTGGGCCAATTGAGGTTAAGCCTATGGTAGGAAGCGCTTACTGCGCTACCTCTGCTGCAGGCAGCCAATGATACAATTGAACCCAGGTTTTTGTTTAACAAACCCTACAAGATACACCTCTATGCAGGATGTGTGAACAGGAAGATGAAACTGTCAGGCATGTCTTATGCGAGTGTCCGGAGTTATCGTCAATAAGAGAGTGTGTGTTTTGCAAAATGGAAATGCAAAAATACCCTTACTCCCCCGCCATTGCCTTGTCACTCGACTGATGTTGGGTTTCATTTCAGGTAAAATTATTTTAAGAAGGTCATAAATGATCGTATTTAGATGATTGCCGTTACAACCGAAAACGATATGCTTTGAGACAAACTATACACCGTGTGTTGTTTACTCATCAATTTGTTCAAAACTTTTAGGGTCGATATAATTTAATTTGCATTGTTATTTGAACGATTTGGTGGAAAAATATTAATTTGTGTCAGAGTATTGGATCGTTGGATTTGTTTAGTGTTGTTTTCAGTTTAAATGGCGGTTTTTATTGTTTTCCCGTTTTCAATATCAGTTTTTGTGAGCTTTATCGACAGTGCGATAGGTTTTCGTATAATTTTTCAGTTCTATATAGTTTTTTATTTTCTACTATAATCGAAATCAATGAAATGAAAATATTCATGATATCGAAAAATAATTGGAAAATGCTGAAATCTACTTGAAGCTATTTGCAAATTGTTTAAAAAAATGTTGATTGTACGATAATACAAGTTTGGTTGTGTGGTGATTAGTTATAGACAATAAATAAACAATTATCGAGCATTCCTTAAACAAATTGAATAACTAGAGAAATACTTAATCAATTCTCACCGAAATTCATGGGAAGATGCTTTTGTGGTCGTTGATTACGATTTTAGCCTCGGAAAAGTGAAAAACCAAAATGACGAATGGAAAACTGAGGTTTTTTACAATTTTCAAGCTTACCAAAAAAACGCATTTGAATGGTCATTTCAATGGTTTTCAATTGAACATACAGATTGCGAAAATTTTATTCAAGACATACGATTTACACAAGTACGACAAGGAAAATATTATGAGAAAAGCTACTTGGAAGAGAGAGAAGAATAATTGTGCGCGGTCAGTTGTTGGAAAACTGCGAACAATTATTTTTCTCTCTCTTTCAAATAGTTTTTCTCATATTTTCCCTGTCTTACTTGTGTACATCGTATGACTCGAATACCTAGACTTTACGCGATCTGTTTATGCTTTTTTTGAACAGAAGCATATTGTTGATTAAATTTGATTAGTGTTTTTTGGTTAAGAATCTAAATTTTTCATGCCCATGCCCATGCCCAATATTTCCGAAGTGGTGCATCTTATGAAAAACTGAAAGTACTTCCTGTTTCAAAAACTGGCAATTGTTTCAATAGGTAGGCTTATTTTGGTTTCAATTTGCACTCTCCCTTCTAGGTTCACACTTCTAAAGTTGTATTATCGGATTTGAGACATTCTCCTTAACGGAACTCAAATTACTTCAAGTGGCTGCCTTTATTTTATTAATTAGTCCACAAATTTACCTCCTTGACTGGATTACTATGCATCAATGGATTATAGCATCATTATGAAATTGGAAGAATACAGTTTTTGCTGTTTAAAATTATGAATATAAAGGTTTAAAATAGTAACCTAAAATAGTAGCCTAACCTAACCAAATTTTATAGTTCCAAATGAAGGTTTTCATATTTTCAATGTTCAAAATAACCTTTTTCTTCATTTTTCGTTCAAAAAATATCAATTTTCATACTCTTGCATCTTGAAATAGCAGCTTTATCAAAGTTTATGGCTTCAAATGGTGTTTTATCATGTTTTTACTATCCAAAATAGCATTTCGCTCATTCAAACGTTAAAAATAACAGTTTTTTCAATTATTTTTCACTTTATTATAGCATTTTTTTCCTTAATTATTTTGCAATAGCATTACTTATGTTTTTACTATCCAAAATAGCATTTTTGTCTATTTTAAGGTTGAAAATAACATTTTTCCAATTATGTTTCACTTTATTATATCATTTTTACATTTAATTAGTTTGAAATATCATTAATTATGTTTTTACCATTCAAAATAGCCTTTTTGTTTATTTTAAGGTTCAAAATAGCAATGTTTTTTTCACTTTATTATAGCATTTTCCCACTTAATTAGTTTGAAATAGCATAATTCATGTTTTTAATTATATCTAAAATGTTCATTTTAAGGTTGAAAATAGCAGTTGTCCCAATTAATTTCCACTTTATTATAGCAATTTTTTGCTCCAGTAGTTTGGAATAGCAATTTTCCTAAATTTGATAGTTTCAAATATTAGTTTATTTACGGCCACCTTCAAAATTAGGCATTTACGATCCAAAAAAAATGAGTGAAATCATACATTATACATACGTTAAAAAGCGTGCGTAACACTTTTTATATGGGACTTTCATTGTAACACACAAAAGCGTGCGTAAATGACCAATGCTTTTTAAATGGGGTTTTCATTTTGACACTCTTTTTTAGCTACGAAATTATCTAGTTGCCTTGAATTCAGTCGATTGTTGTATAAACTTTTGTGCTGTCAGTAAATTTGACAGAATTGTCAGACAAATAGTGAAAAATATTTGTTACTTTGAAAAAATACAAATTACCCAATGTTATAATCAGTAATTCAAATAATTGTCCTCATTTTACTGTAAATATGAATTTAAATAATTAGAATTCGTTGGGTATATTTTTGTTTATAGAAAATTCATTTTTATGTTTTTTAACCCCTTCCGAGTACATTTTTATATTTTTTCTTCATGTGGTTGTAGATAATAGTATATTAAAGTATAAGTGGATATTAAGGTCTTTAAAACACGCGCGATTTTTGGAGCACGACGGCGAAGCCGAAATAGAGCAAGTGTTTTAAAGACCAGTTATCCACGAATACTTTA
>CAJUYG010000187.1:270296-284491 GCA_910591675.1 Galerucella calmariensis
TATTGTACCCCCATCTCTAGTCGTGAATTATGAACCATAATACACTAGTGTATTATGAACCATAATTCACGACAGTTGATATATAGGTACCATATACCTTTAGTTAGGAGAAAATATTGACTTATTATTAGGTGGTCGTGGACAAAATAGGTAAAATGGTTCACCATTAAAAAAAAGTTTTGTATGACACTTGTGCGTGAAATACTTTTTCGCACTCGTTGCGAAAAATGCACTCGCTACGTTCCTGCCTTGCATTGTCGCAACTCGTGCGCAAAAGTAACTTCACGCACTTGTATCATAAATAACTATTTCTTTAGGTATTGGTGAACCATTTTAATACCTATTTAAAGCACGCCTCAGCGTGTTTAAATCAAACTTTCAAACACGCGCGTTTTTTAAAGTTACCATGGCAACATCAACCAGAAACGAAGTCTAAATGACAATTTTTTCATCATTGATCTGACAGGATTTCTTTGTAACGTCAAAACCTTTATTCGGACAATATTTAACAATTTCAATTTTATAAATGAAAATGGAAAGTACAGTTGGTATTGTTTGAGATATTAACATTTCAGTTTTTCAAATCGGAGGAAATGATATTTAAATTAATACTGTTAACATTCTCAGAACTTAATGAGATTGAACTTCCATCAAATTGCAAATTAGTTTATGTTTTTCTCATTTCCATGACAACGCAATTCAACCGTTTTACATTATTAGTTCTTATTTCCATTTCTTGTTGTAGTAGTCATAGATACCAGTATGTATAATTTCAAAGTGCACCAATAAAAAAAATAGCGTGAAGTATTCGTGGATAACTGGTCTTTAAAACATTTGTTCTATTTCGATTCGCCGTCGTGCTCGAAAAATCGCGCGACCTTAATATCCACTTATATTTTAGTATAGTATTTCATGCATTAATTTTTTTTATGTTTCACAATCATTTTACATTTTAAAATAGTAATTCTGTTACTCTGGCAATTTAAAATAGCATTTTCTTTATTTTCGACTGAAATAACAATTTCCATATATTTCCATTTTGAAATATTTTTTTTTTGCAAATTCAACAGTTAAAAATAAATTTTCAGTATTTTTTTTAGCATTTTATTGTAGTTTACAACCCCTTGTAAGTTCTATTTTTGAAAATAGCATCAGGTACTCAAAAAATAATTCAATTTAAAATATCAGCTTTTGTATGTTGCGTTGTTTTGAATGTGTACGATCTTTTCACAGTTGAAAATAATTCTCATTCCAAAACTGTTATTATCATAGTCAAATATAGTTTTTTCACGCCCGGCTTGCTTTTCTCTAAGAACTTTTCGCTTTTCCAATAAAAATTCTTTTTGTTCATTCACCGTGAAAAAAGGAAAAAGCAAATACCTGTACGCCATCCAGATCACAGATCCGTTCCATTATGTCAGAGAGTTTTCAGAGTTTAATTCAAACATAGAGTAGGTGGAAAGACTGCAACTTTTTTGTTTCAACTTGGTATAGTTAGAGATCTTATTAAAACTTCTATCTAAAACTTTTAAAAACTCTAATTTATTTTGATGTCAAACGTTGACAGGATAATTAATAGTTCGAATACTTTATTTTTATGTAAAACTACAAAATTTAACCCGTGTGCATTCTTCTAAACACTGTTTATGTCATCGCTTTTAATATTTCCACTTGAACTCTGACACGCTCTAAGATTACTCGAGAAAATTGTGTTGAGTTTCGTTATCAACAAAAGTAGGTCGGGAAAAAGGGGAGTCGTTTGCACAGTTTCTACTTTAGACTAAATAAATATAGGTTTATATATCAATCTTATCATTGAGTCTTGTCACGACCTAACATTTCTTATAAATTTTAAATTTTGAATTTCCATTCTTCGCGTTATTTATGGTTGGATTTAATTTACAAAAACATAAACCTCGCTACTTTAAGATACGAAGTGGTTGGGAAGGAAAATGAGCTTTTTTAGAGCTATAGCCAGTATATTTTATGAGTTTATTTATTACAAACTGTCGAAACGGCAATATTAACGGCATTATTTCAGTCTCCTTTTGTCTAGTAGTCACTGACAAGCTCTAATAAACCATAAAAGTCGAAAAGTTACTGTACTTTGATCCGGAATAGTATTTTATATGCAATTTATTTCAAATAAAGGACATAGCTTAAAATTGCAGGTGTTGGATAATATTGTTGTGAAAGACAGTATTTTTGCTAATTATTCTCTCTAAAATAAAGGTTTTTTTCTACACCCACATGTATATTATCCATTTCCTGCACAGTTTACAGAATGGAAATGTATGCCATATCGTTTAACTGAACGTATATGATTTCATATACATCCTAGATCGTATATGAAATCCACCAATCAGCATTCGCGTTTAGTACTCGTCACTAATTTTTTTTTTCAATTTTAAGAAACGTCAAAATAACTTGTCAAAAATAGTCTCTCCCAGAAGCACTGGATCAAGGATATTCATTTACAAAAGTAAACTTAAATAAAATAATCCGTATTACATAATAAAATGGGTATTTAAGGGACTACCGATGGACGTCAGTTCTTATAAAAGTATCGACGGTAGACCCGGGTTCAATTCCCCCGTAAGTTTATTGTTCAAAATAGTCGTTTTTTATTATTTTTCCTCTTAAAGTATTAGTTTTTATGAATTTTGTTTGAAATAGCAATTTTTATGAATTAGGTATATTTGAAATAGCAGTTTTCGTGATTTTTGGTGTTTAAAATAAAAGTTTTCACTAATTTTCTCCTTTAAATAACATTTTTACTAAATTTCATTGTTTAAAGCAGTATTTTCGTTATTTCATTTAAAATAGCGGGTTTTGCGATCAATGATGTTTGTGATAACAGTTTTGTAGTTTAAAATAGCAATTTTTATAAATTTTGTTCTCTAAAATAGCAGTTATTATAAATTTCCTCCTTTGAATATCATTTTTCATGGAATTTTGACTGATTTTTTTTTCCAAATTTGACAAATAGCGGTTACACTTCACTGGATTCCATTTCTAGTAGACTATCATATCGTAGAATGTCATAAAATAATAGTAGTTTGTGCAACTAGTCTGGATATGATGACCATATCGCACGACGAAGAAGTTTTAGCACGACGCCGTAGGCGGAGTACTCAATCGTTCAAGAGCGATATGGATAATCCACACGAGTCGAACAGCATATTTTTTCTACGACCAACTTGAGAAAAAATCTAGAAAATAAAAATTTCTATAAACTGTAATATAAATCCAAATTAAAAATTTAACAATTCAATTTCATGTTCCCCACCAATTTTTTTGTGGTAAACGTACAGTTCTTGAATGTCCAATTTGTATAATGTTACGGTTTCCCTTTTTAAATATACGATGCTGTTATAAGTAGGTGATGCCAGTCGGACTCCCTCATGAAGGACCGTACCATTATCTATAATAATAAATATTCTGCTAAATATTTCAAAAGTCTACCTGTTGTCGTTATTAATATCAAGCAGAATAATTATTCAAAAATAAAATTAACAAAAAAAAACTTCTTCACGGGGAATCGAACCTGGGTCTACCGCGTGAGAGTCTGGTTTGCTTACTACTCGACCACCGAGGAATATGCAAATTGTTCATCTATAACGTCAGATGTATTACATAATTTTATAAAATCTGAGGTCCCCTTAAATACCCATTATGTTCTGTTTTGAGTATTTGTTGTTAATTTGTACGGATTAGTCCATTTAAGTTTATCTTTGTAAATGAATATTCTTGATCCAGTGCTTCTATGAGAGCCTTCTTTTGACGTTTCTTTTGAATTGAAAAAACATGAGTGACGGATATTATTTATTAATTCAATTGATACAAATGGAAGTTCTCATTAACTTTGCTGCTGTTTTAGGAAGTTTTTATGAATTTAATTGATCAAAATGGAAATTCTCATCAGTTTTGCCGCTACTTTAGGAAGTTTTTATTAATTTAATTGATTGAAAAAGCAATTTTTTTTCTAATTAATGCACTTTTAAGAAGTTTTTATGAACTTAATTGATTAAAATAGCAGATTTTTCCAAAATTGATGCTATTTTAAGAAGTTTTTATAAATTTAATTGATTAAAATGGAAATTCTTATTAGTTTTGCTGCTATTTTAGGAAGTTTTTATTGATTTAATTGATTGAAATAGCAATTATTGTTCTAATTAATGCTATAAGAGGTTTTTATTAATTTAGTTGATTGGAATAGCAGATTTTTTTTTCCAATAAATGCTATTTTAAGAAGTTTTCATGAATTTAATTGATTAAAGTTGCAAATATTTTCAAAATTAATGCTATTTCAAGAAGATTTTATAAATTTAATTGATTGAAATGGAAGTTCTTATCAATTCTGCTACTATTCTAAGGAATTTTTATTGCCTTCCTATCGAAAAAAATAGCAGAACCCTTTTGCGGAATCAGCCCCGATGTAATATTGGAAGAAATAAGTAAAGCCGAGAAAAAGAGAAGATCTGACCATTGGAAAGATCTAGTAGGACTTGTACAATCAAAGACTCTTCTGGGTGACTACAACCTGTTGAGATCAAAAGAATGCATAAGTCAATGTAAAACTGCGCTAAGAGTTTTGACAGGGATCCTAACGGGACATTGTCGCCTGAATGGGCACCTGAAAAAGCTCAAAATAGTGGAGGAAAAAGAATGCAGATTTTGTGGAATGGAAGAAGGAACCTCCATCCACATACTTTCCAACTGCACAGCACTCCAGAATCCTAGAGCACAGCACCTGGGAGATTACTGGATAGAAGAGAAACATTTGCCTAAGTTGAAGCTTGCAGACATCCTAAAATTCCTCCGGGAAACAGGACTAAAGGAACTACTAGTTTCTGAGACTCTCCTCAGAAACTGAGTAGAAGTAAGGGGACACAATAGATCTTTTAGGTCTCAGTGAATGTCACCCTAAAAATCACAAATACATACATACATACATCGAAAATAGCAATTTTCATAAGTTCTGATGTTCAAGAGAAGAGTTTTAATAAATTTTGTTGCATAAAATATCAGTTTCAAGAAAGCCTAGGGCCATGAAATTCAATAAATAGAATCCCATTTTCATTTGATTTCGATATTTGAATCTATAAATATCCAGTAGCACACAATAAATATATTTTCAAATATTTGCTTTGAAATAATGAACTCTCCTTTGAAGTACGCTTACGCTAAAAGCTCAATAGTGCTTTTATAATATATAAAGCTAACTTTTAAAGAGAATTGCAATTATTTTCTCACAAATATTGAAATAATCTGATTTAAACTGACCGACCCTGCAGTATGTGATACATTATCATATTCTCGAACAGTATTTTCACAGTTTAAGGGTAGTTATAGGGAGCTCACGTAATCTCATTCACCGATAATATCATTTTTGGGATGTAACCCTTCCTTATGAAAATTTAAGCTCATTCCACGGAAGTAACAAGAGGGTCGGAATATTTTTGATGAATCCACAATACAGAGTGGGTTTAAAGTATGTAACGCCTCAATTATATCGGAATACCTAGGATCGTACGATTTTTAATAGATTTTGATGCAGCCGAAATTATGGTGGTATTTACATTGTTGACAGAACTTTCCTTTTTTCGTTATTTCAAACAGATGAACGCCTGATTTTATGGGCTGATAATTGGATAAGGAGGTTTAGACTTTGACTTGTATATATCTATTACATAGGTAAGATTTGAGTAAAAGGAAAATATGATAAGGTAATTTTTGTTTTATTTTAAACAGTAGTCCTTTCGACAAAGTATGGCACATACTTTGTCGAAAGCCTTCTGAAAATGCTGAAGCACATGATTCTTTTTGTTCTATTGTTTGCTTGATATTGTTCACTAATCTATGACACTGTTGGATTGTCGAATGTTGTGCTCTGAATCCAAATTGGTGTATTGGAATCAGTTTTTATTTAGGTATGATTTCGCTAGTTCTTTGTAGGAGGATTCTTTCGAAGAGCTTAGATAGTTGTGGTAGTAGACTAATTGGTCTGTATGAGCTGGGTTCATGGTGAGGTTTTCCTGGCTTCGCTAACATGATTATCTGTGCATACTTCCATTGTATTGGGTGATGATTAATTTGTAGTATTCTATTGAATATTGTGGTGGTTAGTACGATGGCTTTTCTTGGAAGATGTTTTTATACTTTTCCGGTGATTAGATCACATCCTGGAGCTTCATTTAGGTTTAACAACTGGATTTTTCTGTACACTTCTGCAGGGGTAATTGCTCTTAGGGGAGGTGATAGTTGGTTGGCAGATTCTTCGTAGGTTCTACCTCGACATCTATTATTGGATTATTTGATGGACATTTTTTGAAGTCGAATGTCAATTTTACAATATGGCGCTGGTTCTGACATCAAGTTCACGCATACGACTGCAACTTCACGTGGATTCTTCTCACTTGAAAACGGAGTCTATTACCTCTTCACATCGAGCCAACTGAGGTATAATGCTATTCTCCAATAAATCTGAATACGCCGACACATTTAAACTTCCCTTAATGAAAAACGGTTCAGTCATTCTGTCGCCTATTATTTCAGTCCATACATTAAGCTTTTGAGGATATTCGGCGTGGGATTCACGCATCCAACGAGGATTAATACGTGACCGGTATCTACAATTACGCCGATTTACATTTCCATCGATAAAAAAGTGGCCTCATCGCGAAACATAGCATTACTTAAACATTATTTTGTATGGACGGGATTTGTTCCCACGTAAAATTTTTGTTACGGGTGCTTGCGAAATATCAAGTTTGCTTGGTCTCAAGTGTGGATCGTCTTCGAACAGGACACAATCATATAAAGGTTTGTTTACAGGTGTTGCAGCTTTTCTGCGCCCTCATTTGGATGAATCTTTCACTCAATCAGTTTTGTTAAACTTTTTCAGCAATTTACTGACAGCTTTTAACAAACACAGACCTAGCGAAGATGGTTATCCATTTCATCCTTTTCGTTTCAAATGAGTTCTCAGTCTACGGTACGCGCGTGGAGTGGGAATCCCACACTTTCAGGTGACCTTGCCAAACTATAGTAGTGAAGTTAAGGCTGGTTAAGACGCAGCCAGTGATTTGGTTGAGTAAAGTAATTTAGTCGAGTTAATTATTAGAGTTTGCTCAATCAAGTCGAGTCAAAACAATCGTTTACACGGGGCAGTGTTTAGTCAATTAGCAGCAAGTCAAGTACCAGTACCTAGTGGGAATATGTAGATCTTAGGTTTTTGATTTTTTGGACAATTTTTTCCTGGCCAAAACCTTCTATTACCATGAATTCTTGAAGTATTAAATATGCTGCTTGTCGTTTCTGTCTATTTTTGTAAAGTTCATTCCTAACGTCCCACAGGCACTTATGTTTAACATATTCTTCTACAAACTTTGAGGTGGTATCCTCCGACCACCCTGCCATTTTTCATTAATTTGATTCAAACACTGCTTAATACTTCTATATTTTTATTCACAAAAACAAAAACTCCACTACTTTTGTGTATCTATTTACTAAACCACCACCTAAACCGACTAAGCCAATTAGTCCAGTAAATGAAAGCGAAAAATACCGTCAACATGGGCATCTGGTCCAGCAAGAAATTTTTTTTTTCAATTTACAGGTAATAGTAGGTACATTGAACCCCCAAAATGTCAGGTGCCTGCAATTTGTGGGAGGGTCGGAAAATGGCTCTAGAGATCCGTTTTCCGCCGATATCTCCCGAACTACGATCCCTAGAGAATTTTTGTTCAGACAAAAAATTAAGAGCTGTTCATTACCTACAAAAGTTGTCCACACAATTTTTTTCGTTACACCAATATTTTTTGCAAAAATGGTGGTTGAAAAGTTCGCAGTTTTCTGAAACTTAAAAACTGACGCTTCTAGCCCAAAATCTGGGATGAGGGACCCTGAAAATACACCAATTTCTATGTTTAGGCCTCCAGGCATCTATGGTAGATGGCGCCACCTTGCATTTTCGCAACCGGAAATAATTAATGCCATGGAAAGAAACATGAAAATGATCGATCTCTTACCCACTCTCAGGGTAAAAAAGTTATCGCTTTCTTTAAAATTGAGACCCTGGCCTGCTTTTATTGAAAAGACCAATCCTAGGAATGATTGTGTGCGAAAAGGATTGAAAGTAGACGCTAAAATTGCGAAAATAACTTTCCGTATGTAGCGGGAACCCCAAGCTCCGCGGGTTTGCCTGGCGAGAACCAGAAATTTTTGGGAGATTCAAGCTTCCGCAATGATGCTCGATAATAAATTGCACATTTTCCCAAATATGATTTTATTCTTGAGAAATAAGTATATGAAAAATTAAACATGTATAACAACGATAGGAACAATTATCTATCAGTTAATCACCACTCACTCGTGTTTTCTTCTTCTTCGTTTATATATCGCAGGCTGAAAACATCATTTGCTTCTTGTTCTAATTCGTTAACACTGTCCTCTAGCTCTGTTCCTCCCACATCTACCTCTCCCTGAACTGTTGCCTCCTGACCTTCCCCTAAACTTATGTCTCCCTGTACCTCTTCTTGTTCGCATATCATACCTTCATTTTCCACATCTTCATAATTTGTACAGGGGCCTGAATGACACGAAACACAAATAATCGAGCACTTCAGCCCTGCTTTCATACATGAACATGGTGGCTTACAACCAGCCTTACACTGGCATGAAATCATTTTTAGCAGATCCGGATGCGCTGGCTGGTCAGTCGTCTGGACTGGTGCTAGTACATCCCCTGCATGTTTCCACCACCAGTCTTCTAGCGGTAGTTCGTTTCCGAGCCATTGCTGCACTTTTAAATACTCCCGATAAAGGTGCTGCCTTGCAGCTTCCTGGGTGGGGGGCAAGCTTGCCAGTTTAATCGCAGTTTTGTTTTTGTAGTTTCATTGTTGGAAAAGGTGGAATCTAAGGTCCCCGAGATGCTGAATATTGTTTGGCGCCTTATAAACTGATAGGAGAATACGTTGTCCGTTGACAAACACAGTCTCGTGAGAAAGGTTCGCGTTCTTAAACGATTCAATCGCGATTTGGGTGTCATCGCCCTGCTGAACTTTTCCAAAACTCTCGACTACTGACAAATTTAGAGACAAATTTCTTTTTGATGCATCAAATAAAATACTTGATACACATATCAAAGGAAAGGTTCAGAATGTGACCTTTCATCGGGTATGATGCTTGACCGGGAAGAATTTCACTGTAAAGAGAAAAAACTGCTCGAAAAAACTCAGAAGAATGGCTGTCTTCCCTCAGAAAACTGGAAATTTCCCCGATTTTCCTGATAACCTAGGGGTCTGGGCCAAAAGAAATTATACCATCGGCAAGAATATATTCTAACCTTTCTCCCAATATCAATTATAAACGGGTTTGACAGTTAATCATCGAGAAATTCCCGATAAACCAGAGCGCTCGGGAAAACTCCAGAAATCCACAAAAATCGCCTCTTGGAAAACACATTATTCAAAAAAATACGGGCGAATTATTGGTAGCATTGTTTCGGAATAAATAAAGTACCCCCCAAAGAACCATTATCCAATACGATTGGCTGAAATAACTCTTAATAAAAATAATATGAAAAAATCCATGGAAGCATTAAACAATCTAGCAAAGACGAATTTTGGCCTGGTTTTCCAATGACCCAAAAGCACGAATTGAGTGGAACAAAAATTCTCCAGTGGTCAAATCTCGGCAGATATCGCGGGAAAACGGATTTTCTGGAATTTCAGAGCCATTTTCCCACCCTTCCACAATGGTCAGGTACCTGACATTTTGGGAATTTAATGTGCCTACCATAACCTGCAAATTAATAAAAAATTGCTGTTGCTGGACCAGTTGCCCATGTTGACACCTTCGTTTACTGGACCAAATGTATTGTCTGTCCAGACGTGTTTAGTTGCTGCACTAGTCGGTTGTCTTTTGTGGTGGGGACTGCTACTCGACCGGAAAAATAGAATAGACTTCTATCAGTGACTATATAGTCGTTGCTTCTATTTACTTGACTCGAACGTTTACTCTGCTCTGCCAATCATCTCGACTAAAATGAATGTGTTCAAACGGGTCAAGTGCTAAATTACTTGACCACTCGACCACTTGACTGAACTATTGGCTGCGTCTGAACCGGCCTTTATAGCTATTATATATTATTATATCTAAATGTATTATTTTAACTTCCACGGAGATAGTGGAGAGTGGATTGGAGACACGAATTTACTGCCTTGCAGTACCTAATTACATTTGATGACTTTAAATAAATGGTGCTCGACCTTAAGACAGACTTAAAATTTATTTGAACTCTATAATGACATTATATCATAAGGTAGGTGAATTGTTTTTAAAAATGTTACCTTACTTTTTTTAAGATAATTGAGGCGTTCTTTAAACTCACTTTGTATAAACCCATACTTTTGAATGTATTTAATTATTTTTTAGTCAAACTTTTTACACTCTATTACTTTCCCCATCTTGAGTAACCGAAAAAAAACACACATTTTCCACACTATTTAGATTAACTTTGCGCCAAAGTTGTCTACTACAGCGGGAACTGATAATTACTAATCGAACTTTTTGCTCAACACCAATTTTCAGTTCCATTTCATTGAAACTGTCCCGATAGGATGCTTTTCCACAAAACCGAAATGTCTTGTAAAACTTTTTCTTCGAGAGCATTTTAACTTTTTAAAAAGAGATATCTGAAGCGGCCACGGGGTGATTTGTCAATACAGAAGCTCAGTTAAGAAAAATTATAGTAACTCTATACAGGGTGATAAAAAAACATTACATGAATGAAAGTTTCAAGCTGCTGCTATTTTCTGATGGAAGCTGCAGTTTTTATAAATGTTCGTAAGGGCATTTAATTTTAGCGAAAAAACAAATTGCTGAGTGATATTTCAACAAGAAAAATGATTGCAGTAGGTGAATCATTATTGTTGTTGATGGATCCAGTTGTAGAGAGAGAAGCTCGAGGAGTGGCTGCAGGATCTTCTATTTTTGGTATTTTAGCCGAAGGCTCTGAGGCGCTACTCCTAAGTATGTTTATGATGCTGTAATAATGGTCATTATTCATTTACAGATAAGGCTTAATTAAGTTGGCAAAACTGTGGTCAGAAATTTCAATCAATTGCTATCCATGCACCCCTACTTCAGCTAGGCTACTGACTCCGTCTACCTCATAGTGATTTGTTACTTGTATTTCCTTTGTCTTCAATCCTGCCTTCTCTTCTGCTTCTCTTGTCCATTTCGGATGTTTTTATCAAAACCCCGAGCCGTCAGGCGAGTGGTTTTGGATTGAATGTCATGAGCAAAATTACCTAAAAGCAACAAACTTGAATACGACAAGAGAAAATTTTACCTTACAAAATTTTTGATTGAGTGGTATTCGACATGACTATTTTACGAGAGAAAAACTAAAAAATCATATTTATTGCAAACTTCAATTATACAAAGCCAAAAAAATAATAATATGAAAAAAAATTAATTATTTATGTAAAAAGTACAATTATTATAATTGTACGTTGTAGCATTATTTTGGGGATTGTTTTGCATCATAACCTGTGATAAATTTGAGTTAGAAACTGATGATCCCTTTTCTTTATTTTCATTTTCTCGAAGGTTCTCTATAAGTTGGAAATGGTGTTCTCCAGTTAATTGTAAATATTGTTTCAAAGAATGGGTAGAAGAATGTCCTGTAAGCTTAATTACTTCTTGTTCACCAACTCCTTCTTTTGCTAATGCAGATATTGCAGAAGCTCTATGTGAATGATTGGTTATTTTTATTTTTTTGTGTCTATACCAATTGATTCTGCCGATATTTTAGTCCACTTTGAAATTGTATTAATTCTCAATGGTGAATTTTTGTACCATATTCCTTCCTCCCAATTTGGATGAACTGTTGAAAATAATCTTGTTGTTGTTAGATAAGGATTGGATTCTCTTTTTTCAATAATTTTAAAAATAAACGAACGGGACACAAATTGCTGTTAGCATTATTTCTTACCAGACACTTACTGCCAGTTAAAGCTTTCGATCCTCCTTGTGTCGTTTTGGAAAAGATTGGATTATATTCTACCCTGCCAGTAAAATAACCTTCATTATCATATTCTTTTTCAAAGTACCTAATTAATATCACAATTAGCAGCTTCATTTCCACGCCATGCTAATTCGAACGAACATAAATGAAAAAACTTTTTTTGTAACACATCAGGATTATCTTCAGAATAGCTTTCTACCATTTCCATTAATTTTTCTTTGGTAAACACGTTAGAACTTCTTTTTCTGGTTTCAGGTTCAGCCTGAAGCTTTTGACGTTTTGTATCCCTGGCCAATCTAGCAAATTTATAGGTAATATCTTTAAATGGATCAATTTTGATGTTGAATTCTAGAAAATATTTTTCCTGAACCATTTGAGCAGTCATATTCCAAAGTGTTTTCACACTAGCTTCAGTATAATCAGTTCCATCACTTTTTTTCATGTTAAAACCATAATCTTCAAGAATTTTTGCTATAACTTGTTCAGAAGTATCCTTTTCTAACGTATAATTACGAGCGTCCAGAAACATTCTAAACTGTTCCCACGCAGACTTTTTTGTCTTCATTGTATTTCGTGGTATACTTTGCTTAATAATTGTACTCTCTATTTCATTTACTGAATTATTTCCAAATCTTGTATTATTCATGTTAATAATACTTCTTTAAATTTTTGAAACAGTTTTACTAATTTTTAGACAGTTAAATAAATAAATAAACAACTTAGTTTCCTTAGAAACCACTAACAAAGATTTTATATTGAATTTTATCAGAATTTTATACACACAGTTTTGATATATTAAACGTCCAAAAATTGCCTCGATAAGACAAAAAATTGCCAGGTCAAAACCTTCAAATTTTGTCAGTTATCAATTTACTAGTGAAATAGTCACCTAAAAACCATTTGTAATTAAAAATTGTGCGTTGGTGATAAGTAAGACGAGGGAAATAGTCAGAACGATCTATCATCTACTTCTTCTGAAACGTGTAGTCAACAAAGATAAGGGTTGGAAAGGATGACACTCAAGAATTTTCAACAGAAATATGACAAAAAAAATTGTTCCCGGCTTTGCTCTGTTTTTCTCCTGTCACTCTGTGTAATTAATTTTAATAATTCACATAGCAGAAGATTAATTTTATTGATCGATTTTATTTTATCATTGCATTGTAAATATTCCGGTTATTACGATGTTTAACAACTGTAAATTTTACTCTGGAACATTATATTTGTTTTGATCAAACAGTAATGTATAATAATAATATAATATATTTCCATTCAATTTGTTTTAACATAATTCATTGTTATTGTGGACTGGATATTATTTTCGTTTATAAATATAACAAATATTGTATTATTATTGAATTTTTTCTTTTAATTTCATAATAATTATAAATATTATTTTTAATAGTTATTTAACCAACAAGTGTATTAGTGAGGGCCATTAACAATCGAGCTAATTTAACGCAAAGTGAGTGCGTTAATGTTCGAGATTGTTAATTGCTCTTTTAATACTCGTGTTAGTTACAAAGCTTTTCCGTCGACTGTATAAATTCTATTCGTTTGTCTCAATATTTAAAAAACGAAAATATTTATTTGTCATTGTCAAAAATGAATAATGACATAAAAATGTATGTTTGGTTGCCTACACCACAGGTAACTGTCAATATAAATATAATGTATAAGATGTGCGTTGGGTTGCCTACATAGAAATCGTTGATAAATGTGAATCATGCATTAATAGGGGTCATTTATGTATGATTTTGTCCAATTTTGATAACGTTGATAGCATATGTTAATACACGGTCGATGAAAAAATTAGTCAAATAAATAAAATAAGTTAGGTGTAACTACTCCATTCTTATCTAAACAATGGGTGAATTTCATAATTAGTATTGAGATATTGGGAAAATCCAATCTGAAAATATTATGCAGTAATAGTTATTTTTGCTACAAGCGTGCGGAAAGGTACGCCGGGGTATTAACTATGTTGCTCCTGACACATGCGAAGAGTGTCTTTACCACACTTGAACAAAAGTACCACTTACTAAACTATTTAGGGAAAAAACCATAACCAGCAAGGGTATTGATAAAGGCTTATAATAATCGAGATATTTGAAAGTTCGATTGATTTTGTCGCTTAAAATATCAGTTTTCATAAATG
>CAJUYG010000187.1:284501-313181 GCA_910591675.1 Galerucella calmariensis
TACCTAAAGCAAAAAGTTTGGACCAGAGCAGCGAATGGTTAATACAATCAAAGGCTCGTTTAAAATCAACGAATAACACAAATATCTTGGACTTTTTAAATCGTAGACGAAATTGAATGAGAGATGTGAGAGTATAGACATTATTGTAGCAACCACGTTCTTTCCGAAAACCAGATTGGGATTCAGGGAATATCTTAAAATTTTCTACCCAGTAGTTACACAGTTCAAAATAATTTGCATAAATATTTTAGTAATGCATTTTACCAATGCAATGCCCCTGTAATTGAGAGGATAACTAGAAGGACCTTTTATGTGGAGCATTTTCAGAGTGATTACTGACCACCCATTAGGAAAAGTAGGAGTGTTGAAGATAGAGTTGAAAAATGAGCTAAGATATAAAATCCAATTATTTGGTAAGTATTTAAAAAACTCGTAAGGTATGTTACCAGGTCCTGGAGCTTTATTACTTTCGCAAGAGTCTAAAGCTGAATAAATTTCATCAGTGGTTATATGCTTATCAAAATATGGACTCCTCGCATCAAAAAATAAAGTTGGGTCAATTAATCCGACCTCAGTTATTTCGGAATAAAAGGTTTCCCATGTTGCCATGTTTGATTATGTATTCATTCGATCTCGACGAGCCGTATTCATCCAGTCCAGCAGAATATTTGATTGTCTAAGTCATACTAAATCTTTCCAATGGTCAGATCTTTTTTTTTCTCGGCTTTACCTATTTCTTCCAATATTACAAAGGAGCTGATACCGCAAAAGGGTTCAGGCCCCAAAAAGGGTATTTGAGTCTCCCCCTTTGCTAGTTCATCTGCTATTTCATTTCCTTCTATTCCAGTGTGTCCTGGAATCCACAGTAAGGTGACTATATAGTTCATTAAGTTTGTCTAGGCATTCCTTCCCCATTTTGGAACTGATTACACAAGAGCTCAGTGCTTTAATGGCTGCTTGACTATCCGATGTTATGATAATCCTTCGCCTTCCATATCCCTTGTCAATAATATTGAACTTATGGATGTAATTTCAGCTTGAAAAATACTTGTGGTTTTTCACAACTTTTATAGTGTTGATTCCTACCCTGTGCACTCCTATCCCAGCTCATTCTATTGCTTTTGAGCCGTGTGTGTACCATTGGATGGCATTATTTCCACGTCTGGTAATGGTATTTGGATCCCATTTCTTCTCGTTGCTCAATTCCGTAACAAGCTATACATTTTATCTATACCATTTTATGCCATGTCCCAGGTTTTCTGATTTCCAAGCAGTAACAAGTGTTTTTTTTTAAATAAATCCCCCTTCTGTATCTTGTTCTTCCTGCAAAACCTTCCACCACCGTATCAACGCACTAGAAAAACAATGACTCAAGAGCAAAAAAAGCAAATCGTCAGAAATTTCTTTATTGCTTATTATTGATTAACAGAGCAACAGTAATTTTTCAAAAAAACAAGAAAGCTATGATGTACTGGAATAGTTATTTTCCTAACAAGTGCGGAAAGTGATACTTTCCCGCACGCGACTGCAGTTGACCCGAACGACGCGGAGCGGAGTTCGGGCAAGCGGTCAAGGGCGGGAAAGACACTCTACGCATGAGTTAGGAACATTATTTTTCTTACGACCGTATAAAAACAAAAAAGTATACCTACCAACCCATTTTTCTATTTCAATCTAACATACATATACAAAACTTTAACCAAAAACTATTAATTATTATAAATATTAATATTGAAAACAAAATTTGCTGCATTTTATAAATTACTTAAAATTGCCAGTCCAGTGGAGTTATTTGGTTTTAACTGGTGAGTAGATGACGTCGATGAGGATGGCATCGGTTGCAGGTAACATAAAGATGACGATGAAGGTGAAGGCAACGGGTAGTTTGATAGTTGTTTTGTGACACTACTTTAAAGAATTCACAGGGTTATATCAAAATATCTTCGTTATTTTATATTTTCAAAAAATAAAAAATGCAACAAAAAGTTGGAAAAGATGTACATTTTATTTCATGGACTATTTCGTAAATATTCATTCACCTGTTGTAACAATAGTTATTTCCAAAAGATTTACAGTTACAGATTATAGAAGTCAGTGACCTTTCATTAGCGTTATTGTTCTACTGTGACCTTTTGATATTTATGAAATTATGATACAATTCAGTATAAAAATGTATTTATTGAGATCCATGTTTTACTCATTGCTTCGGGAAGATTGCGACACTTTCTACCACCATATGTGGTGGTGTGAGGTTGAAAATCAATTCCATTGCTTGCGTTGGGCATATTCTCATTTCTCCTGTAATGCATATACAGGCTAGTCTTCGAATTTTGGAGAGGTTTTCTCTCGTCGTCAATAGGCTACTATCTGCTCCTCCACGAAATGGCTCCATGAGTTATAATTGGTAACTCAATGCCTATCCTGGCATTCATTTATACGTTTCAGTTAGGCTCAACTGGGGGCTTATTTTCGTTTCAATCGAATTTGATTCGAATGCGACCTTACGTCAAATTTTCTAATGAAATGCAAAAAGTGTATTTTCGTGTAATAGAAATTGGTCCGTATGCGAAATTTTTCAATCGATTTATTTCGACTGGGTTGGAACCAATCGAATTTAAAATCCGTGCTCGAATTAGAGTATTGAGCATGCGCAAAAGCGATTCTCTGACTTTTCCGACTTTCAATTTTGACTTTTACTTTGGTAAGGTTATAATTGTTGTTTGTTGATATTATAATTTTGATATATGTTATATATTAATAATGGATGATGCGATAATTAATTTGGCGGCTATAGGAGCACTTGAAGAGGCCGAAAACTTGGCACAACACGGTCGAGTATTAAACGAGCAAATTGACCCGTTTGAAAGTCTTGTAGAAAACAATATACCACTAATACCTTTAGATAATGAAGATAATTTGGGTAAAATAGATTTTGGAATGTATGATGACCTAGAAGTACCTAACGTAAATGATCAGAATAATGCTCAAAACTATTTACTAAGGGTTACACAAACTAGACGCAGAATTGTAAATAATTATTTTGCGTAATATTTTTTATAATTTTTTCTTATTATTTTTAATTCGAAATAAATTCAAATGTGTCAATATAAGACTCAATAAAAAAATATGTTTTTTCAAACTTATTCTTTTATTTTACTAAAAAATATATACATAAGTCTATACAAATTATAAAACTAATTAATTTAAATGAATAGAAATTAAAGGAATGAAATTACAAATATTCACAATTTCAGTCTATCATTAATGTTATTTAAGGTCTTGGCTATTGACCGTTTGATTTCTATATCTTGCCGTTTGATTTCTATATCTTGCCGTTTCATTTCTATATCTTGCCGTTTCATTTCTATTTCTTGCCTTTTCATTTCACGTTCGCTGTCTAAAGAATCCATCTTTTTTCTTATGTACTGTGATTTCAATTCGTAATATTTTTCTTTCATGCCGATTTTCTTTTCCATTTGAGTTGATAGTTTTTCTGTTGCGGAAATTGTATTTTCCAATCTTTTTTCTCAATTTTTTCCTCAATATCATCCATCGCTATCTCTAAAGGTGGCCCTCCGCCAGTTAAATTTTGGCTGCGCCGTATATTGGCACTTTTTTGGTGTTACAACCATGTCTATAAAAATAGATATTATCATTTTTGATAGGAGAAATCATAGTGTAAGAGCTGGCTACATAGGAAGCCACATGCCTCGGTCCATGAATTTTCTTACCTGGAAAAGTTTCGACTCGTACTGCCAGACCAAATGCCTAACCGTCAGAAGGCACACAGGAAGATGAGTGTGAGCGCGGAAGGTCAAACGTGCAAATTTTCATAGTAAAAAAACTGTTAACCTCCATGGGTGAAAATTTGCAAAGGTATTGCGGAACAATATTTGCAAATTTTCAATACCTTTGCAGATTTTCAGCCATGCCGGTCAACAGTTTTCTTACTATGAAAATTTGCACTTTTGACCGTATGCCCCTGCGCTCATTTTCCTGTGCCTCTTCTGACGGTCAGGCATTTGCTCTGGCAACACGTGTCGAACCTAAGAAAATTCATGAACCGAGGAATGTTGCTTCCTATGTAGCCAGCTCTCAGTCTATTAGGTACATATCTACATTTTAATAGAACCTATTCAAGTTATGGTCTACAATTGGTTCATACTTACTTGAATTAGAATATTACGCTAAAGTAATTTCTTAGTATATGGAATATGTACTTAATTTACCTTTCTCCATTGCCTCCAACCTTTTTTTGCCCCTGGCATAGAATTTAGGGAATTGCTTACTTCTTCCCACAATGTTTGTGCCGTTTTGAATGTAAATTCTTTACTAAATTTTCCACTTTTTAGCTCTGGGTGATCTAAGAGGAAGGCAACAAGATGTTCCTTTTGATTTGCAGTGAAATGACCGCTTCTTTGCTTTTCCATTTTTGAAAATCTATATTTTGCTAATTATTGAAACTGACACTTCAAAACTTCAAACTTTAAAGACAAGGCAGGAATATTGCAGGGTTATTAGAACTCTACAGTTGGTACCGTATAAATTGCGACGTTGTCTCGTATGGTCATTCGAATTTCAATTCCGCATACGAATTTTAATTCGATGACGTCTCGAAAATACGTTAGACCAATATCAATCGAATTGTTTCATTCGAAATCATTTGAACACGAAATATTTCGACTGAGAACGAAAATACACCCCCTGACCAGGGGTGTGATTTTCGAGTTCACACGAATATTATGCGTGTACGGTTATTTCCAAATGATTTTTTTCGTATACGGTGTTAAATGTGTATTTTTCAACACCATTCGAATAAGCGTTCGTACACGAAGAATTTAGCAGCCGGCAACACCGCATAATCGTATGGTCTTGTCACTTGTGACATTTGAGAAGCAAAGAATATACCTTATCTATGCAGTTCTAATAGTTCTATGCAAAGAATATACCAACTACTGTATCAAGTGTAGTGAGCCCAAACTGGCTTTTGATATTTTTCCTTTATTATCGTTTGTTGTGAAAAAATGGGAGATTGAAGTTCCAGTGCTGCTGTTCATAAAAAATGTGACAATATTTCTGAATATTCCTCAAAAGGATCAATAAATGGGTTAAAGATCCAAGGAGGTCTATCTTCTAACTCTTCCGCTTCTTGCATAGCGTTAATGAAGTTTAAATGAATTAAATCATCAAAACCTGCCATATTATAACAGATTTTATCATCTACTATTCAAATTAATGACATACCAAACACAAATATTTTCAATCTAGGCTATGTGAATGTACACTTTATTTTCCGTATACGAAAACATTTATTCGAATGGAACAAACCCACTCGAGACAAGCCATACGAAAGTGTTCGTATACGATTACCGTTTGAGCATGTCGAAAATTAGGCTATTTAAATTTCATACGAATATGGCCATTTCTCGTATACGATTTACTCCCGAATGGTTTCGAAGATCGCACCCAGGCACCTGCTGAACTGAATTTTTGTACCATTACCCATGTTATCTACCTACTTCCAGAAGTTTCGTGTCTTCTATATAGGCCGCCAGTTTTTCTGGAGAAATCTTCAGTAATTGTGATGGTTGTGTTATTTCCACTCCAAAGTGCTTTCGTCTGTAGGTTCTCACGGAAGCAGAGTATGTAAGTAAGTGTTTCATCGTAGAGTTCACATTTTCTGCACCAGGTTGGTAACTGCCTTCAAATTTCTCTCACTCAATTTCAACTTTCTGGACAAGAATTCCTTGTTTAGCTTATTCAGTAGACTCTTAGAATGGAGGTGTCTTTGTATCAGCCTCCATTTGAGTTGGTGTTCCTTAACTAGCCAGTTCCCGACTTCCTCTCTTATGTAATCCTTTGTGATTCCACAAAACGGTTCCGGACCTGTGCCTTTAGCTAGCTGGTGTGCCATTTCATTTTCCGCAATCCCCTAATTTGCCGGCACCCATATTATAGACACATTGTTGTCTCTTGCCAGCATGTTGAAGGATTATTTACAGTTTTTTACCAGTTCAGACCTAGTTGTTGGATTGCTGATAGCCTTAAGCAGAGCCTGGCTGTTAGTGAAAATTCAAATTTTTTGCTGCAGTCTTTAGCGGCAATCATCTTTGCTTGAAACACAGTTGTGTTTCGACCAAGGCTGAGAGACAGTTTCTCTCTTGGTCCACTCATACCAGCCCCAGTGCCATGGTTTGTTTTGGATCCATCGGTGAACCAGATGATTTTTCCATAATTACCTGGATGCATCACCTGTTCCCTGGATGGGATGATGATATTCACTCGCTCAGTGAATGTGTTCTCCGTCATGCTATCAAAACTCATGTAAAATATGTGTTCATCTAATATTGTCCCAGTTATTTCAGTGTGTCCTTCACGAACACTGTTCAGGGACCATAAGTCTCCCGATTTCAGCCTAAGAATTGCCATCACTGCCTCCGCCCTTACAGAAAGTTCCAAAGGAGGAAGTCCAACAAGGGTTTCCATTGATGCGGCCCCTCTGCTGTTCATTGCCCCAGTAACATGTTCACTGCTGAGGACACTTCTGGAGGTAATCGTTGGTCTTATCACAGTTGTATAAAGCAAATAATCCACCAGGTTTTGCCTATTACTCTTTTGCATTGCCAGAAAGGCCTAGACGCCCAGTAGTAATAGTTTCCAGATGTGTCCTCTAATTTTGTTTGGAATCAAGGATCACCCCCAGATATTTTTCAACTATTTCCAGTTCTTCTCCGAACAGCATTACTCCACCCTGTGGAAGAACTCTTCTATTCGTGAAAGCAGCTAGTTGTTTTTTTTGGTTAACTTGAAGGTCCTCTTTAAGGTAGCCTCTCCTAGCATATAGCCAGAGAAGTAGTTGTTGCTTCTTAGTGAATGGTATTTTTCCAAAAATTTCCAAGCCATTAGGTATAACAGTATTAAACTATTATCTTTGACATCTATTGATAACCTGCTTCAGTGAAGTTACAATGGTTCACAGGAAACTGTTACTAAGTAAATCACTTTTTTGTCAAAAATTACTTTGTATTGTAAAATGTCTGAATTGAATCTAGTTTTTCAATAGCAAACACCGATGTGTTAGTATAAAGGAAATAACCTATTTTCCATAAAATTTGTCGACAGACCAATGACCAGTTGAATATAAAGGTTGATGAAAGTGGGTAATTCGAGCGTTAAATTCAATTATCACACGTCAAAGTGGAGTGTGATGGTTTTTGTAATCCCTCAGCCAGTCGGAATCGACGCCTCACCGTGGCATTTACCATTAAATGCGGCGTTGTCGGTACGAAAAGCATTCGTAACAAAAATATCTTTATCAACAAAAATCATTGTGCTTTTTAAGTACTTTAAAGTAACTTTTCTAAGAGATTGGATTCAAAAGCTTGGAATACTTTGGAATACCATCCGATTCAAATCATTTTTAGAAACTTTAGGATTGACTATTTGCTTTTAAACCGATTTCAATTGATCCAAATTCATTAAAAACAACAAAGCTAAATCTTCAAAGTTAAACAAATCAGGAGTTTATAAATTAAAATGTGGTTATGGCAACTGTGACAAAATTTCCATAGGTAGAACGTTTAGGAGTCTTGAAACTATACATTTTTTTAAACTAGGAGGAGCATTTTAAGAAACCTCACTTACACAACTAAAAGTAACTAGATTGAGAAGGTGATCCGAAAGGGTAGTCTTCAGACTTTTCAGACTAATTGACAGTTACGTGACATACGTATGATATTGCTCGCAGGTATTGTGTGTTGTGCCCAATGAGGGGTCAATGCAAGTCCACAATTTGAATCATCATTGGCCACAGGCCAAGGCGAAAGTTGTAACCAAATGTCACATTATTTTGAACAAAATGTAAGGTTATCATAAGTAATTTATGTCAAATTGTATGATATAAATATGTACAAAAAAGCATAAAATACTTCAACCAGAAAATTTAATACAGGGTGGTCGAAAAAAATCAGAATGTGGTAAATTTTTGACCACTCTATATCTATTTTTCTATTGCAGCATCGAGTAGCCCCCTTGAAAAGTTAGGATAGGGAGATGTAAGCCGTTTTGCCAAATATTGTGCGGTTTTCACAAAACAATGACCTAAAGTTGAAAAATAGGTGATTTTTAACACCCTGTATCTCTGTAAATATTTAATTTAGACCCCAAGAATGTGGTTTCTACGAAATCAGCACTTCAAGGAGAATCGAAAATCACGAAAACATATAGGGTGTTCCATTAATAATTTTGAATGCGACGTCACGTGACCAAGAACAAATAACTCATTGGGTAACACAATAACAAGAAAAGATGCAGCATTTGCTCTAATTCATACCACCAAAATTATAATTATCTACTCCTGCCCAATTCCAATATATTACTTGTCTTAATCGTCGTGGGACACCCTGTATAATACTCTCAGTGATATTAAATATAGTTTTCAAGACAATGGTTAGTTGTAGTGCTTGTGGACTTTCAGAGACTGCTAAAAACGACGCTTTGTAAATTACTTTTCATCGGTGAGTACTTAATTATAATTTACAGATGTGAATATTGGTCTTTATGTTGAAAATTTCAAGAAATACACATAGTTGTTCCTAACCTAAATTTCCACTTAACATGATATGACATGACATGGGCGTATCATTTTGATGTTATTGTAAATAAAAAATTAAATTTAGTGTAAATAAAAATTTAAATGTACCTATGATTGTTTTTTACTTCCATTTCACCAACTTTAATGTCTATAATGCCATTAAAATAATGTTTTGATAAACTATTCACTTCTTTCAATTGAGTTATTGAAAATATTAACTCCATTTTATAGAAATAGTTTTATCCTAATTAAAAGTGGGTACGGCGCCACTGATATATTCTATTCTGCGGCGGCCATTTTGGATAACCATCCCTGTTAATTGTCCTTGGCGTAATGAACCTTTCTTACCACTTTATGTTCAAAGATATAAACACAAAACTGACAAATATCGTTGTCAGTTGTATCACAGAATACATCAGCCAAACAAGAAACGAAAGCCGGCGTAAGTCCTTTGATGTTTTGGGGGCAAAATTTCGTGGCCTCCAAACTGACGTTGACAGATAACGGATCAAGTTACACTGAGAAAATTGTTCAAAAAATGTGAATTAAATGTTAACTTCACGCAAAAAAGCGAAACCAAAGAGTCTCAAATAATAATTGTTCAATTTTATGACTTGTTTCGACAAATTTTTAATTGTTATATTCAATTTATGAATTGCTTATGTTAATTTAACAGCTTAACAAATATTGTAAAAAATATTATAAATATAAGTTTTAGCTTCTGTTTTTGGAGTAGGTACCATCCATTATTAAAAGTAATGAACTATTGTTCAACCAAATGATTCTTATTTTCTATATTGTTATCGAAATTATATGTGTAAATAGAGAGTTATTGGAACTTTTATAAGGTCAAGCAGTAATAGTGCTGTCCTTATATTGACATATACGCATGCGCATTTCATGTTTTGAATAAGGGAAACATTATTAAGGTTAGTGCTTGTCCTTATTTGTGCGCGATTACTGCAGAGCACTATCCCGACTTTATTTCATGTTTCATTTTATATGTCACAATGTGTAGGTGATCTGTGTCATCTGTGACAACTACCTTAATATAATGTCATTATAGAGTTTCATGTTCCAATAACTCCAAATTTTAAGTCTGTTTTAAGGTCGAGCACTATTTATTTAAGGAAATCACAATTACTGCAAGGCAGTAAATTCGAGTTTCCAATAACTCTCTAGTATGTATTTATGTAGCACTATATGTGTACATGGTGTACATGGCACTATATTAGTTTACAATAGAAAGAATTTCAGTAAATGATGACAAAATTACAATAAGTATGGTTCTTGAATATAAAATTTTTATTATTTATATATTTGAAAGTTACACTTCACCAGATTCTGAATTAAATTTTACACCCAGAGAAAATGTACTGATATCTGTGACAACGAAGTTATGAAAAAGAAGCTACAGTAAACTTTTCTCCATAGATATCGAAGTTTTGTTGTGTTTTTCAATTATTATCACTTGAATGACTGCCACGTATTGCATACGTTTCAGGCGCCATAACTAATAAATGTAATTTTGTAAACAAATTTCATCGTTCAAAACACAAAAAATATGTAAATAATCAAAAAGCTCACAACAAAAAAAATATCTTTGATAAACAATAAAATCACATGTCATTGACAGATAACGGGCTTAAAATGGCGACTGTCAGTCATGCGCACTCAGACAATGAATTATAAAATAGCACAAGCTTCGTTTCTCATTGGGATGGTGTATTCTGTGGTTGTATCAAAAAAGCTGTGTGAAACGGGCGGCAATTTAACCAATATCTAGACTGCAGAAATGCCATCTTAAATTCAAATCGCTCCTCTTAGTTTAAAAACAGTATTAAGGCACTGTATAAATTAAAAAATTTTCATAATACCTCCACTCGTTTGAGAAAGCTACTGTGCTAGCGAAACGCGTCACAACTTTAATATAGGTACTGTAGATTTTAACAAATTAAATTGTTTTATTTACAACTGTCATGTAACGGGTACGATTTGACACTATCTTCAATGTCATAATGACGTATATTACCGCACTAGTACGATAATAAGAACCAAGAAAAATATTAATACCAGAATTAAGTATTTAAAATAATACAGGAAGCTGCATTTTCAATATCTGAAGGAAGATTGTCTTCGCTTGAACTTATTTTTATAGATTTATGTTCATTCAATTTTGACAATTTGATGACATAACTAATTTATCTTATTTCCACAGCTTTGTTTGTCTTTGCTGCTATGGTCACAAAATATGATCTACAGTACCTCATGTATCATGTTTGCAATCAATATTAATAACAATACGTTGGATTGAAGTTTTTTTTGATAAATTTTTATGATGTACTGTTAATAATACTAATAAACAGTTGTAGATAAAATTTTGTACGTAATACGTGGGATAGAAATTATTAACGCACTCAGGTGATTACACATGCGTCCGTTAATAATGTCCATATCCCACTAATTACCTAAATAACTATTATTTCATCATTGACTTTAAGAGAATTCAAACAATTATGTATCGTCAATCTCTGGGATGTTACGAAATAAAATTATTATTTAGATATTTCTAAAATATAGGTACACTTTATTTTCTCCCATTCTTCCAACTCATACTTGTAATGAAAATAAATATGGATATTTCAAGGAATTTTCTTTTGAAAACATTCAAATGAATTCACTGAACAATGTAGCGGACAAACAAGGGAAAATATAGTTTCCTCGCACAAGCAAACAACACTCTACTTATTTAAACGTCTAGACGTCAGGTATATGAATTCTGTTTACTTTCTACCTCATACTTTTAAGTCTTCCACCGGGAAATACTCGAGGAGAAATTGCTATACAAAATTGGTATTACATTACTTGCTTTTCAACAATATCGTTATATTTTCCCCCTTTACATTGTATTGGTTAGCAACGGTTTCATTGTTATTGAGGTAAACAGAAATTCTATACAAGTATTTTCTGAAATTTGTTAGGTAGATAATACGAAAATTAAGTTTTGGAAATTTGCTAATTTTCATACTCTTTGTTCCAAAGTAGCTTTTTTCCCGATAAATATATTAATTTTTTAAAATTTTTTTTGTGAATATTATAGTTGAAAATACCTTTTTTCATCATATTTAAGTTTTAAATAGCCAATTTTCATCTATTTTAAATAGAAAATAACAATTTAGGTGTATAGTTTTATTTCCACTTGAAAATAAAAAATTCCATACTGTCAGTTCTAAATAGCAGTTCTTCTGAATATTATCAATTTAAAATAGCATTTATACCATTTTTCACATACATTTCAATACTTTGTCACCTTAAAAGAGAAATTTTCCTCCCTTTCAGTATTGAATAACAATTTTAGTATATTTTATAGCTCAAAATAACATTTTCAACGGCAAAGCAAAATTTTATTCCATATTCTACTTTTAAATATACTTTTACAGTTTAATATAGCAATTATTATACTTTTTCACTTGAAAATAGCAGATTACAACAATTTCCACTTCCCAATAGTAATTCTACCCTGTATCATCTTAAGATGACGATTTTTGTATATTTTGTACTTTAACATGACATCTTCCACTTTAATAGAGAATTCTCCTATTCCATTTTCACTTTAAAAAATCAATTTTCATGGTTTTCCACTTCCAAAAAGCTATTTTCAAATTCTTATAGTTCTAAATAGCAGTTTTTTTAGTATTATCAATTTAAAATATCATATTTATCATTTTTCACATCAATTTTAACACTTTTTCCCCCTAAAAGAGCGATTTTCTGCCCTTTGAGTTTCGAATAAAAATTTTCGCATATTTTATAGCTTAAAATAACATTTTCAACGGCAAAACAGCATTCTTTTCCATATTTTACTCTTAAATATAGATTTTAATATTTTTACAATTTAAAATGGCAATTTTTGCACTTTTTGGAACTTTAGTTCTTTACGTCAGGTTATGTTTGAGCGACCGGGGGTCGCGACGCAAAAGATCTGATCGTTACGTTACGTTGCTTCGTTATGTGCCTTGCTAGCGTGCGAGTGCTCTCTCCTGAGTCTCTCTCTCATTTACGAAGCAGCGATTCATATGCTTCGGCCGGGAATCGAACCCGGGCTGCCTGCGTGGAAGGCGAGCATTCTACCACTGAACCACCGATGCTATATTAAAATTCTATGAATGCTGGTATTCGCAGTGCTGGTGATCTACTTGAATTTGTTCGGATAAATTTTTACTACTATTTCCATATTTTTTTTTGCGCGATTGATCTTTTTTGTTTATTCACAGCATCGGTTGTCAGGAAGGTAGGTTGTGTTTACTGGTTTCTAAGTTTAACACGTCGGTAAGTGATTTACTCACCGTTCAGACGTCGAAAAGTAATAAATTTCACCAAAATGCAAAATATATTTTAAACTGATCGAGAAGTATAAATGTCACTTTTGACATTTCGTTCATTTCGAAGAAATTTAAATTATTTTAATCGGAATTAATTTCAATACGATTTCGCAAAAAATGGTATAAGCATCTCGAACGTTTTAATTCGATAACTTTAAAATGGATGGATAAATTGATTTGACATTTGGCAGGTTGTTTTTAAATGTAAAATGTTGATAGAAATAGTAGTTTGTGCAAATAGTGTGGATATGATGGCCATATCGCACGAGTGCTCAATCGTTCAAGTGCGCTATGGACAATCTGAGCCGAACAGCATATTTTTTCTACGACCCACTTAAGAAAGAACCTAGAAAATAAAAATTTCTATAAACTGTAATATAACTTCAAATTGAAAATTTTACAATTCAATTTTATGTTTCCACTAATTTTTTTGTGGTATACGTACAGTTCTTGAATGTCCAATTTGTATAATGCTACGGTTTCCCTTTTTAAATATACGATGCTGTTATAAGTAGATGTTGCCAGTCGGACTCCCTCATGAAGGGTACCGTACGATTATCGATAATAATGAATATTCTGCTAAATATTTCAAACGTATACCTGTTGTCGTTATTAATATCAAGCAGAATAATTATTTAAAAATAAAATTAACAATAAAAAAAACTTATTCACGGGGAATCGAACCCGGGTCTACCGCGTGAGAGTCTCGTTCGCTTACTACTCGACCACCGAGGAATATGCAAATTGTTTATCTATAACTTCAGAAGTATTACTTAATTTTTGCTTAAAAGGAACCTACCGAGTGTCCCGCGACACTTTCTACCTTTTTACTTAAAAATAGTTGTTTACAACAATTTTCACTACCCAATAGTAATTCTAGCCTGTTCCAGTTTAAGATGACGATTTTTGTATACTATCTACTTTAACATGATATTTTTCACTTCAATAGAGCATTCTTCTATCCCATTTTCCATTTTAAAAAAGCAATTTAAATAGTTTTTCATTCCCAAAAAGCCATTTCCATACTTTTATAGTTCTAAATAGCAGTTGTTCTAGATTTTATCAATTCAAAATAGCCTTTTTGTCGTTTTTCACATCAATTTCAATTCTGCTCCACCTTAAAAATGCAATTTTCAACCTTTTTCAATATTGAATAACAATTTTGGTATATTTCATAGCTTAAAATAACATTTTCAACGGAAAAACATCATTTTATTCCATATTTCACTTTTAAATGTCGATTTTCAAACTTTTACATTTTAAAATAGCAATTTCCATACTTTTTCAGTTAAAAATAGCAGTTAACGACAATTTTAATTTCCAAATAGAAATTCTAGCCTGTTTCAGTTCAAGATGACGATTTTTGTATACTTTGTACTTCAAAATGACATTTTTGACTTCAATAGAGCATTCTTCTATTCCATTTTCCACTTTAAAGAAGCAATTTTCATAGTTTTCCACTTCCAAAAAGCAATTTTCATACTTCCATAGTTCTCAATAGCAGTTTTTCTAAATATTATCAATTTAAAATAAATTTTTTTCATTTTCACATCAATTTTAATAGTTTTCCACCGTAAAAACGCAATTTTCCGCCCTTTTTCGGTTTTAAATAACATTTTTTGTATATTTTATAGCTTTAATAACATTTTCAACGGCAAAACAGTATTTCATTCCACATTTTACTTTTGAATATCGATTTTCCTACTTTCTCAGTTTAAAATAGCAATATCCATATTTTTCACTCAAAAATAGCAGTTAAACACAATTTTCACCTCCAAATAGCAATTCTATACTGTTTCAGTTTTAAGATGATGAATTTTGGATACTTTATAATTTAAAATGATATTTTTCACTTCAATAGAGCATTTTTCTATTCCATTTCTCAATTCAAAATAGAGATGTTCATACATATACTATTTTTTATACTTTTACAGTTCAAAATAGCAGTTTTTATAATTTTTCACTTTGAAATAGCAGTTTACAACAATTTTTAATTCCCAATAGTAATGCTAGCCTGTTTTAGCTTAGGGTGACGATTTTTGTATACTTTGTACCTCAACATTTTCCACTTCAATAGAGCATTCTTCTATCCCTTTTCACACTTTTAAATAACTATTTTTGTACATATACTATTTAGAAAATAGCAGTTCAAAGTAGCTATTTTCATACTTATTCACAGTAAAATGGAAGTTTACAACAATGTTCACTCTTCAATAGCAATTTCAGCCTGTTTTATTTAAAATGACGATTTTTGTTTATACTTAGTTAGTTAAAGCATAAAACAATTTAATGTTGACTTCAGGCATTTGGTAATGTTCCGCTCTTCTTGTGGGTTTGTTTCTGTACCGCATACAAGTCTCGGGAAAGATTTTTGTACATTAACAAAAAATCAATGGAAGGATCACATACAGCATCAACACAAGAAGCTTAAAACCGTTTTTGCGGAACTTTAAATACTACCTAGATATCAAAATAATCCAGTAGAAGTATAATGAATATGGGATTTGAAATGGGGTTAAGCCAACAAAAAATGACGCTTTGATGATATTTCGAGCCTTTCATACATGAGAAATGAGAATATAAAACGCTTTTAAATTGTATTTTAATGTTTGCAAAGCGGAAATTTGGAGGGAAATAAGGCCAACATTCATATCGGTTGGAATTTCTCTCGGAAATCACATGAAAGGACGAAACCAAGATCGTTTTTCAACTTCTAGTAATATTCCGAGTGTCATTTATATCCTTCATTCGTGTTAGTTTAAGTTTAAACCAACTAATTATCTTCAGTTTACACTTGATTAGTTTTCTGAGTGGATTTTCAATTAGCGTTGTGCTGTCGAGTATATCAATGTCACTGGTTTTATGGTATACGTGTGCTTCTTAAAATCGATAATTATTCATTAAATACCTTTTCCAGTTTACCGATGTAATTAAATTTTCATTAGCTCGTTACGAGTGTGGCTTTTTTGGATTAATTCATGAATAATTCCTAACATTTTTCCAGATTGACGTGAATACTTAATCCAATCAATGGAGTGGACATTTTCATGATATACAAAAGTAATTTGAAGTTTTTGCAAATTGTTGAGAAAGTTATTGATTGCTTAGTTTAGTTTTGTGTGGTGATTATCTCGCAATTTGTTATTAACAATAAATAAACAAATTGAATAACTGGAGAAATACTTGGGTAGTCAATTTTCACAAAAATTTATAGGTTATCACATTCCGCACTAGTTAGGTAAACTACTATTTTCCACAACCTTGCGAAAAAGTCCACTCTTTTTAGTGCTGAAAGAGTCACTTTTTCGCACTCCGCTGATGCAAATACAGTCCTTATTTAATAATTTATATAATACACTAAACACACACTAACTATAATTTATATGAGAGTCGATTAATAAACACTTTATCGAGGCGCAGTATCAACACTAACTGACTAACTAACTCCGCTGCGATGCTCGTCGCCTATTTATACTCGCACGTCTTGTAGTTCTAGAAAACTCTCGAAGCTCTGGTGGATGCGCTGGGTTTTTCTAGATGTTACGTATTCCAGATTATTCTCGAAAATAAGGCGGAGGAGCCATAGTCGTATCATATGGGAATTTCACTGGGGGCACTAATTGAGCACATTAATGCAGCAGCTCGCGTAAAAGTATATTACGTAACGTGTGTGGTAAGAAGCATTTTACGCACGAATGGAAAAGTTACGCACGATGCCACGTAGCGGCGAGTGCGTAATTCTGTGAGTGCGAAAATGCTTTACAACACGAGTTAAGTACTATACTTTACCTACGACCTACTTGTACTTGTATTTTTTATAAGAAGCATAAGAAATAAGAGTTACATAATTAGAGGTGCTTGGTAAACTCCATCTCTATTACTCTATCACCAATGAAAGAAGCACATTAAAGAATCGAATCAAATAGTAAATTTTGAATAAAATGGTGACGTCTATTGACAGTGCGTAATAGACGTCATTACATTGATACCGACTGTGTGTTATTGACTGATTACAGGGGGGTCGCAGGTAAACTACTATTTTCGGAGTATGTGGGCACGGCAATCTCCCGCATCGTCGGAAAAAATACAATTTATTTTTCGTCCTTATAACATAATATACTATCAAGTTAATCCTTGGGGGAAAAATTATTTCGCAATTATGAAAGTTCTACCAACTAATAGATCATCAAATATACAATTTTCCTGCGATATGGTATCGCGGTTAATGTTATTTCTGCCTGGGAAACTGTATCGAATATAAAATAAATAATATCGGCCGCATCCACAGATGTAGCTATAAATTTTATCCGACCGAAATCGCGAGCTCCGAATGTTATTTACTTTGGCATTGCACTACGAGTTTTATTGATATATAATGGAAAATCGAAGAGTCGTGCGTTGTTTTCAACTAAAAACAAAACAAACAAAAATGGAAATCCATTACGACTGTGTCAATTTTTGTGATTGATGACTGTTGGTTTAATATTTACTTACACATTTTTCTTCTTCAACGTAATGTTTGGGGGGAAATATAAATTTTAATTATTTCATTAAAACTTCTTTATATTATGAGGTTAGCTCTTTGTTGGATGAGGCGACGCATCTTTTGACTGAATGGATAAAAACTTTATTGATACTAATTTTTTTTCTGATAAATCAAACTTTCAAAAGTATCCCAGCTGAATTTCAGCTCTGTATTTATATTTTTTTAGTTATCTTCTGTATTGATATGATCTAGGATGAATGGACCTCAAAAAAATTTTACGTTTATTTAAGTTAATTATTGAGTCCAGCCACGTGGAATATTTTGAGGTTAATGTAATTTAAAAGAAAGGAGAGTATGATTGCTCAGTTAATGTGTTGTCGATTTTTTCATTTGGTCTCTTGTATTATCTTTATACTTGACGAGTAAGTAATTCTTCACTAATTTCCGATTTTATACAGGGTGGGGCAATCTTCTGACATCGGAGGATTACATCGTTGTGGTGAGAGATAAAACTTTATAATTTTGTGTGAACTAATACAGTTACTGAGGGCACATTTTGAAAATACTTTCGATTCTACAGGGTGTTCCAAAACCACGTAGCAGCACAAACTTACATTTTTTTAAATGGAACGTACTATATTTTGTTCAAGAATAGGAAAGATCTCACCGAGAACTTTACAAAAATATAGCACTCTAATATATTATAAGGGTGTTTTACAAAGATATTGCCAATTATTAGCAAAAAAGACCTCCTCTTCAACACTCTCCAAAAAAGTAAATAATAAATCAACAGATCTTTGTATTCAAATGTCATACACATATCATTTGCTGTGCTCAGTATTAATTACTTTTTTTATCTGTGGTTTCTTCAATACAGGGTGAATCAGAACGCAAATCAAGCAATATCTCAAAATTTTTAAATGAATCACCCTATAAGTCTTTTTACAATTTGTTAGTACAATTAATAAACTTTCAAACGATGCAGTACACTTAGTGCATGAGTTAATGGAAAATCGTAGATATTTTATGATAATGGTCAAAAACAAGTATTTTACGTACACAAATTAAATGGTATTACATTTTTACATGCAACATCTTGTGAATTTTAACATTTTTAAGGCATAAATTATAAATTATATTTTAAACTGATCGAGAAGTATAAATGTCACATTTGATCATTTCGTTCATTTCGAAGAAATTTAAATTATTTTATTCGAAGTTCGAATATTTCAATACGATCGCGCAAAAAATGGTATAAGCATTTCGAACGTTAAGGGCAATACCGGTCTCCAGCAAAATTGGAGGCTTCGCTACGCTTAGCCTACATTGCCGTCGACCGGTAAACAACCCTTACCGTTCTTGATACATAATATACTATTGTTTACCGTAAGTAGGCTAATTCCATTATAGTACTAATAAATATAAAAGCAATTTGTAATCTTTATGAAATCACAAACAGTATATCTTAGTTATGTAAAATGCAAGCTTGTATTTTATTTTCCAACTTTTTCTATTTTTATAAAAACTAACAATTTTGAAAACCAACATTATAAGAACACTCACATTTACATAAATGTACATTGACATTCTATAAAAAGTATACAAGTTTATCCTTTTAAAAACAAGAATCTTACTCTTTCCAACATAGCTGGAGTTATTGTGGAAAATGCGTGACGAATCCTTTCTTTCTCTGGTAGTAGGTTCCGTTTGATACACAAGTTGCTTGATGTATCCCCATAAAAAGGAATCCATCGGTATGAGATCTGGAGATAGAGGAGGCCACGAAATTGGTCCACCACGTCCTATCCACCTGTCCGTAAAATGTCTGTTTAACCACTGACGTACACAACGAACGTGATATACAGATGCTCCATCTTGTTGGAACTACAAGTTAACTATTGTGTTTGAATCAACTTCCACAACACAAACGAAGGATACAGCAATATTTTTTTGACATTTTTTAGTAGATACTATTTTGATAGTAGCCCACTTGATATAAGTAATCAAAAATAAGTCTTAATTATGTTTCGCCCATTCTCAAACAAGCCCATAATAACAATTCTTGAAAGTGAAACATAAATAAATATGGAATTTTTGGTAATTCCAGGTACCTACGGTATTAGCAAACATTTTATTTCATTGATTAGATATTGTAGTTGCATCAAAATTATGATTAAAATGTATGCATTATAAATGTTAAAATTTACAAGAGGATGCATGTAAAAATGTAATACCATTATTTAATTTGTGTACGTAAAATACTTGTTTTTGACCATTATCATAAAATATCTACGATTTTCCATTAACTCATGCACTAAGTGTACTACATCGTTTGAAAGTTTATTAATCGTACTAACAAATTGTAAAAAGACTTAAAGGGTGATTCATTTAAAAATTTTGAGATATTGCTTGATTTGCGTTCTGATTCACCCTGTATTAAAGAAACCACAGATAAAAAAAGTAATTGATACTGATCACAGCCAATGATATGTGTATGACATTTGAATACAAAGATCTGTTGATTTATTATAATTTACTGTTTTGGAGAGTGTTGAAGAGGAGGTCTTTTTTGCTAATAATTGTCCATATCTTTATAAAACACCCTTATAATATATTAGAGTGCTATATTTTTGTAAAGTTCTCGGTGAGATCTTTCCGATTCTTGAACAAAATATAGTACGTTCCATTTAAAAAAATGTAAGTTTGTGCTGCTACGTGGTTTTGGAACACCCTGTAGAATCGAAAGTTTTTTCAAAATGTGCCCTCAGTAACTGTATTAGTTCACACAAAATTATAAAGTTCTATCTCTCACCACAACGATGTAATCCTCCGATGTCAGAAGATTGCCCCACCCTGTATAATTACAACTATTATTACTTACTTGCAGGTATCGCACTGATGATGGCGTAACAGCCGAAAGCGCTTCGCACTTTCTTAAAATTAAAAAAAATTTCAAACAGAATACAATGTTTTCTTGACTTTCTAGTCATGTGTACGCAGCTATAAATATATTCACCGATATTGTTTTTATTCTAAAAAATGCCTGATTTTATTAGCCAAAGTTATATTACAACCTTCTTGCTATAATAATGAAAATATTTCTTAAGGATCTTCAACCTACTTTTTTAGTATCACCCTGTATGGCTGCAAGGTCATGCAATAGAAAAAAATACCCATATTGACTTCCAAAATAACATTTTAATCAAATCTGCCAGTGACCGAAATTCATAAATGTGAAATGTTCTTTATAATTTTTCACGAATCTCACAATGTCATTGATTTTTCCTCAGCGCTTTGAAATGCTTGTGCATTATTTCATTCCTATACTAAAAATTTTCTGCTCAATCGATTGTTAATACGATGGCAACTATTTAATTTTTCAAGATAGGGCGCTGCTATAGTGTTTCTTCCCAAATAACACGAATTCAGCCACAAAAATATACCAAAAACTACTCAATTGAAGCTCAAGTTTCAATTTTTTTTAACCCCGATGGCTCCAATCGACTTCAAACACATGCAAAGAAGTGAAATTGTTCACGGAAACCCGTTTAATTTTATCCTTCTACACCTTCCATAATTTTTAGATGTTAAAATGTCAGAGTCGAATCTCAAAATAATTCCCTCGATGAAAAAAAACATCAATTCCAATATCTTTCTGCTCTTGCCATTCCATTTTAGACGTATTAGTAGAGCCCGGAATATTAAGGGCCCTTAAGTGTTCTAAGTGCCTCAACAAAAAGGCAAATGTCAGTCGACAGCGAATCCATCCAGATTTACAAGATCCATTCTGATTGAGATTTAAGGCCTTTCTTGTGTGAACGGTATTATAAATAGCTTTCGGAGATTGTGGTGTTGTTGTTGTTGGCTTTTTATTTATTTATTTTTATTCTCTTTCGACAGACGTATGTACTTGTAGCTGAGATGAATGCTCAAGGAGAAAGGAAAAGGCACTTTACGTTTTTTATTATTGGATTTTTGTTGAAATTCTACGTGAACTGCGTGGTGAAGTTCTGAAAAAGGTCGAAATTACAGTTTCGTTTGATGTTAAAATAAAAAGAAATAAAATACTTGACAACACTAGAGTATTTCTACTGATAAATAATTATAAAATCTATAAAAATACCGGGTGTCCCAGAAGCTTCTGTTTCATTTCAATTAAAAAAAATTCAGGAACTTATTTATTAAAAAAATTGGTCACTTTCGTAATTTATTATCGAGAAATTCAAACGGATTACTCTGTATATTTTTATTCCCAGTGAGAGCTGAATTGTCCCTCTTTCCAAAAATCTATCATTTATTGAAGTTTAATAGAAAAATAAGGCAGTTTTTTGGATAAAAAGTCTTTTTCTAAATATACATACTGTATATATGCATTAATAGGATAAGATTGATCTTCTTATAAAAATGTGTCAATACAATAACCTAAAATTTTGTAGATAATTGAAAATGTGATAGATTAGGAAGTTTCTTGTCAATTTTTTTTTAGAAAAATAGAAGAATAAAGCCCCATTCAAATGATAATTTGGGTCTTTAGTTGAAATAAACCAATAAAAAAATTCAAAAATTGAAAAAAGAGGTTATCTGAAAAAAATAATGGAGTAGCGTTGCAAAAATAAATAAGGAGAGAATTTTTGGAAATTTTGGAAAGAATAGTAGTTTACCTAACTAGTGCGGAAAATAATACTTTTCGGCACGCAATTGCAGGTGGCCGCCAGCAATCGTGTGCGGAAAATTCACTTTACGCACGTGTTAGGTACACTATTTTTTCTACTAGCATGCGAAAAAAAACCTAAAATAAACAAAAAGAAATATTTATTATCAAAACATCAACAAATTAATTATCATTATTGGACATTCGTTTGATGAAGCTTATATCAGGGCCGTTAAAGAATTAATGAAAATTATTAAAAATTATTCCAGAATTTCAATAAATTCCTCAATTTTCCAGTAATTTGGTGAACTACAACCACACATATTTAATTTTAATATTCAAATATCAGTACATACTCCCCTAAAACTTAACAAATAGACTCTTTCCACACCAGAAACAGTGCAGAAAAGTGGACTTTTCCGCACGTATTGCAGATGGCCGAACGACGCTTCAGCGTGTTCGACCAGCAATCGTGTGCGGAAAAGTCACTTTACGCACGTGATTTGGTACACTATTTTTTCTACTAGCATGCGGAAATAAGCACAAAAGTTAACATAAAGAGACATTTCCTATTAAATACATATCAACAAATTAATTATTATTATTTGACATTCATTTGATGGGGCTTAAAAGTCGTGACGACTGAGGCGTCAGGCACAAGTGCTTGAAGCCCAAATAAACGAAAGCAACATATGAACGTACTCCTCATGTCATGAGTCATTTTTGGTTAAGCGCGAATTTTAAACTAATGGCATATTTTTTTCAAATAATTTTATTTTGTTGGGTAATTTCAAGCAGAAAATATGTTTGACAATCTCTTGGGTATACAAAATTATGATGCACATGTTTTTGTTGAACTTCCATCTCTGAATCCCCAAAATATTTTATTTTGTTCATTATCAACCTAGGTTAATATTAGAAATTTATTAACCACTAATAGAGAAATTCAACTTCTCAGTTGGCTAGAAGAAGCAATAATGGTCAACTTCACAGCTGGTAGTGGAAAAAATTAATTATAATTATAATTTTTCATAATAAAAATAACTTTTATTTAAATACTCAATTTGATGTTACATAACTTATGACTGTAATAATACAATTCCATAAAATTGAGTGTTGTTTTTTTTAATGAAACACCCTGTATATTTGCATATTTTCGGAATCCTCTTAATGAACCGATTCCAACAAACTAATTAATGTGTGGTCAATTATGAATTATACAGGGTGAAATTTTAAAATTAATAATTTATTACACTTGAAATATTGGTACTTTTTTAAATTAGCTAAATATGGATTTATCAAAAATCTAAACTAACTAATTATTAGACGTATTTGTATATTAAACAAAACCTGCTACGCCCATGAATTTTATCATAAATATACCTAAAAGTGCCTAAAAATGCCAATAATTAGACAAAATCGGTAAATAATGTGGATTGTTTTCTATTCTGTCAGTTGTTGATGTGTTGACAGTTTATACTGAAAAAGTAAAATCTTTGTCAAACACTATTTCCTTGTCGACATAACAATGAAATATTTAATTGAAACTTACCGAATTGAGATTTTAATGATGATCGGGTACGGGGATAACTGCAGAAGTCAAGTTGAAGTGGCAAACTTATTTAATCACAGGTATCCCGAATTGCCTAATATTTCACAAAGTACTGTGTCTAAAATTCATGCACAATTCAGAGAACTTGGACATGTCAAACCATTGGAAAGAAAAGCACACTTCGTTGAAGATGATGTGAAAGTGGATATTTTGTTACTGAGTGTCGAAGATAATCCAACTTCAAGTACACGTCAAATTGCCCGTGAAAATAATGTTAGTCATACAACTGTTCTAAAATGTATTCATAAAGAAAAACTTCATCCCCACAAATTAACTTTTGTGCAGGAGTTAACAGAAGACGATCCAGATCGAAGAATGGATTCCTGCGAAAGATTGATGAATAAGCTAAACAGATATGAGATAGCTCTTGGTACTATTCTTTTTTCTAACGAATTAACATTCAAATTGAATGTAGAGGTAAACCGACAGAACTGTAGATATTGGTCAGCAGAGAATCCTAATTGGATGCGTGAGACACATACTCAGTACCCTCAAAAGGTGAACGTTTGGGCCGGTATCATAGGCGACCATATTATTGGTCCTATATTTATAGATGGAAATTTGACAGCTAAAAAATATTTAATTATGCTTAGAAATAAAATTATCCCTGCGTTGGCAAACTTATATCCCAACGCAATAGATCCTAGCTTACCGAATGAAAATGTTTGGTTCCAGCAAGACGGGACAACACCTGATTATGCTTTAATGGTAAGAACTTATTTAGATGAAATCTTCCCCAATAAATGGATGGGACTAAGAGGTACTATTGAGTGGGCAGCTAGATCACCAGACCTAACGCCGTTAGATTTTTTTCTGTGGGGTTATCTCAAGAACAAAGTATATGCAACTCAACCAACTAGCATTGTAGACCTCAAAGACAGGATAACACAGAAATACGGAATATTTCACCTCAAACTTTATACAAAGTTAAGGAGGAGCTCTATAGGAGACTGTGCTATTGCCAACAACTAGGTGGAGAACATTTTGAGCATTTATTTCAATGCATTAAAATCAAATACATCAGGTATTTTATGTATGTGTTTAATAACTGTAAAAATAAAAATTTCACCCTGTATAATTCATAATTGACCATACATTATTTGGTTTGTTGGAATCGGCTCATTGACAGGATTTCAAAAATATGCAAATATACAGGGGGTTCCATTAAAAAAAAACAGCACCGACTATGGCATACTTGCGTGAATCACCCTGTACAATTACATTTATGTATACATAACGCACAACTCAATTCAAAAGTTGACGTGTCTTGAAATTTTTTATAATTCTCCAAAATAATGACACAAAGATTTTTATTCCATAAGTGGTTTCCACACTGTATAATTTTAAGTACTAAAAGCTCTTTGCTATTATGGAAGTGATTTCTAACAAAATGTAAATAGTCCCGGCTGCCGGGAATTCAATTGTAATTTTAGGTCCCGGTAACAAACCAAACTGTTTCTAGGTACTTTTCAATCCACTCTACCACCTAATTAAAAACAACAAACCTCCGTAACATCAAGACATTCCTCTAGGTCTATTTTCTCATCTACCCATAGAATATTATTCTAAAGCACCGTATTTTACAGCCGCCATCTATCGAGTTGATTCCCTACCTTTGTTTTCATTCCATTCGAAAGCAGCCCTACCATTGAAACATACATGGAATATGGCACTCTCTATTAACTATATCTTATTTCGTATTATTATTCGTCTAAGTTCTAATTTGCTTTGCCCTTTAGGTATTTGGTTAATCTCACTCCGCCCGGAGAAACTCAATATTGAAATTGTTATGTAAGTTTTACTCACTCGCCCGCTTTTGGCTGTCTCTAAGGAAGTTTCCAATTACGTTAAGAATGCGGAAAATAGGGCGAAACCATAATCATGTATGGATGAATAATTTGTAAATAAATCATTTAAATATGTCATATACTGGAAGATACTATACGAAACTTAGTTGCTAGATAAACGTGTTTTTGCATGATTACACTTACATGTAGTTTGCGTCGTGTTTATACAGGTTGTCACAGAAAAAAGAAAAGGGGAAATTAAAGAAAATGAAAATAATTATAGATCTTCATTTGAAATCGTTAACTTACTATAGAACTCTTAAATTGGGAATTGAAAATGGTTTTTCATATGTAATATTTTTTCTAATATATAAAATAGGAGTTACTATAGAGATTGCAGCAATTGCAGGGGGGTAATGTTGTTGAGTTCAGCCGTGAAAAAGTGTTGATAAGCAATTAAAAATGCATATAGGATGAAGCACAAAGTGGGTCCTGGGCTGGAAGAATGTGCACCTTTTCCAACCCAGCTATAGCTTTAAATAAGCATTTGATGAATTTCAAATTTTGGTGGTTTGAAAAAGTCGGGAAAAAAACTATATAGTTTTTGTCAAAGTTTATTGTCTTCACTTTTAATTAGACTAGACGAATTAGCTTACTTTGAAGCGAAAAAAAAAACAAAATTGTTAACAAGATGGGAACAGTTGGAAATGGTGAATAGGCGTATAATAAACGTAAAAAAATAAATGCGTGAGCAGGGGTGTTTCCAGATATATTTGAGGGGTGAAAAGGGGTGGAATTTTGGATTATTGCGATTTCCGGTGAAAGTTGACGTCGGAGAGAAAAGCGTACAACAAAAAAGTTGTAGATCATAAAAAGTTCTACAACTTTTGTGGGGATGACTTTTTCATATAACCTCAAAAACTCCGAGAAAAATGCGAAAAACCGCTTTTATCGTTTTTTATTTTCCATTTACACAATAATAATTTAATTTTTATAAAACTTGGTGGAAGTATACCTTTTCATGTCCGAAAAATCCACAAATTTTTCCATATGAAAATATCAAGAGACTTCCGAGATAATCACATTTCTCGGCTGAAAAAAAATTTTTTCAAATTGAAATTCTGATTTGGAAAATTGTCGTAGAGACTTCATTCATGTCGCCATTTTTTCGTCTTGAGTTATACTTTCTTGTGAAATAATAAAAAAACACAGTCTCCATTTAAAAACATGCTTAAAAATTGGAAAAATCAAAAAATGAATTCTGCAACCATCTTTTTTTTACTGAATGTCAATAATTCCTTCGAATTTTTAAATAACTACAAAAACCAATTGCACTATTCAATTGTAGGTATGGAAAAAAAAAACACAAAAGACTCTTTGTGTCATTATTTGATTGGATTTTTCTATTTTTAAACGTATTACTATAAACATACAAGTCGAATATCTTCTGTATGTTCCTTGTGGTATATTATTCATTCTTTTTTTAATTTCTTGGGAAATTAAACCACAATATTTTTAAATTTTTTATTTCAACGTTTCGGTAGCGTTCCAGCTACCGTTGTCAAGAAAAAATAAGTAGAAATTAATTTTTATCCCTAACTGACACAACAGAAAAAATTTGACAACTAGACAATCAAAAAATTAAAAAAAAAGAATACAAGTCGAATAATGACTGACTGACGCAGATCCAACAATTATTGCTCGGAATGTTTGCAAGTTACATCAATATACAAAGGCAAACTAGAATTATCTCTAAATGAATCAAGATTTCAACTGTATATGAAATCAACTGCTAAGTCAACATTCAAACTGGACAAATTACCACCCACTGTTGGTGCGGCTACACAACACTCTTATAGAGTTTTCTATCAGCTTCAAACGTGGCTTGGAAACGAAACAACACCAACAATGTGGGGCTGGAAAGAAGTTTTTGTAGATAATTCAAAAATTCTTATGCCACGTCGTCGCGTTTCACTGAAGATTCTGTCATACCTGACGAATTATTAAAAATAATTTCTTGTAGCTGTGAAACCGGTTGTGGAGGAAACATATGTGGTTGTCGAAAGCACGGGCTTCGATGTACTGATTTATGTACAAAATGTCGTGGTTCATACAATTGTTTGAATGTTGAGAAAATTTCAGATTTCGATGAATCTGAAGATAATTCTGCTGAAAAGGAGCAGCCGGGTCTTTGCTTAATCACTGAAAATCAATAATTATCAGAAGATTCCTCAGGTTATCCGAGCGAAATTAAAAAAGAAGATAATGAAATTACAAATAGAAGCCATATTGAAGAAATAGATGATCAATTTACAAACGTATTCAAAAAACCTCGATTGATGTAGTTTCATTAATTCACTAATTGTTAAGGTAAATATATGATAAAGTTTTGCAGAATAGTGCAATTGGGTTTTAATAATTATTTGAAAATTTAAGCGAATTATTAACAACCAACCAGCCCCATCAGTCAAACTAGAGGCCTTTATAGAAGAAAATGATCTTCTGGGATGGAAATATAAATAATTGTATATTATCAAAATCCCTATAACCATAATATATGGAGTAGGGTACACTTTTACACTTATTCAAAATACATCGCAACATGCATTTTTCCATCGATGTTCAACCATTCTATTCATGCCCATTGCTTTTTATCTCTTGTCATTATTTTTGCCTTTGCCCATGTTTTTTTTTCTTTTCTTGCAATATGCCTATCATAACTACATCCCATATTTATTTTGGTCTTCCCTTTTTCGTTCCATTCTGTCTTTTATATTTCTATACTTTTTTTAACTATAATCTTGTGCTGTTCGTCCTTTTTAAATGTCCACACCAGCTTAATTGTTTCTTTTTAAAACGATCAAATAAAACAATTTAATTTGTTTGAACCTTCATTATATTATTTGAACTAAGTTAAATACATATCTGTGACGCGTTTCGCTAACACAGTAGCTTTCTCAAACGAGTGGAGGTAAAAAGAAAACTTTTATACGATTGCAATTGATCCAAATTCATTAAGTTTATAAATTGAAATGTAGTAAAGAAAACTGTGATAAAATTTTTATAGGTAGAGCGTTTAGGAATTTCAAAACTAGAATTTCAGAACACAAACTCCAAATACTCAAATCATTTATTAGAAAACCAACACACTTTCGATTCAAATTTTGAA